>NIVC01002469.1:0-61134 GCA_002269645.1 Macrostomum lignano | reverse complement strand
ACACCACAAATACACACACCCACACACCACAAATACACCACCCACCACCACAAATACACCACCCACCACCACAAAATACACCACCGCCACCACAAATACACCACCCACCACCACAAATACACCACCCACCACCTACAAATACACCACCCACACACACAAATACACCACCCACGACCGTCTGTTTCTTGAACTCTTCTGTCGGTTCTTTTAGCCAATTTATAAATATAAATCTTCTGCTCTTTGAGAAGACGTCACGTGATCTCTTGATCTCACAGGAGTCGCCAATACCAGTTAACCATGCAGTCAATATATCGTCATTGGGAAATCTGATGAGAGCACCAATCCAATCCACACGCACTGATCCTTTGTTTTTTCCAGACTTGAAGACAATAGAAGCCCCGTGATTTGATTGAATTTGGCAAACCAATGCACAGTTAATTGGTTAATTGCATTCCGCATACATAAGCACTTAGGCCCACTCGTTTGTAACGCGTTAGTCTTCTCTGCCAGCATCCTGCTCAGATCATACTCAGTAGTCCCAAAGGCCTCAAACATGAGCAGTGAACTTTGCACACTGCTGCTGCTGCTGCTGGTTATACAGAGGCCCGTCAGGTCGTTGACTTCCACAACAGTCGATGCTCAGACGACACAGACTGAGGGCCCGGGCAGCTCGGCTTCTTTGGAATCAAACGTGAAGACAGACTCTGCCACCACTGCGATGAGCACCGACCCACCTGCGTCTGCGGTGTCTACCACAATGGCTACTGTGTCTGATGGAACACCCACACAGCCTACTGCAGCGACGACCCTGGTTAACACTGCTATGACAACATCTAACACGCCAACCCCGACACCTGGCACAACACCCATCACAACTACAGAACCCACCACAACAACTACAACACCCACAGCAACAACTACACCACCCATCACAACAACTAGACAACCCACCACAACAACTACACAACCCACCACAACAACTACACAACCCACCACAACAACTACACAACCCACCACAACAACTACACCACCCACAGCAACAACTACACAACCCACCACAACAACTACAGAACCCACCACAACAACTACAACACCCACAGCAACAACTACACAACCCACCACAACTACAGAACCCACCACAACAACTACAACACCCACAGCAACAACTACACCACCCACCACAACAACTACAACACCCACAGCAACAACTACACCACCCACCACAACAACTACACAACCCACCACAAAAACTACACAACCCACCACAACAACTACACAACCCACCACAACAACTACACAACCCACCACAACAACTACACCACCCACAGCAACAACTACACAACCCACCACAACAACTACACAACCCACAACAACAACTACAACACCCACCACAACAACTACACAACCCACCACAACAACTACAGCACCCACAGCAACAGCAGAGGCGGCAGTCACAACCGACTCGCAGGCTGTGATGGAGCAGAACTTGCGCACCTACCTGAGCGGCAGCAGCCAGGCAGCTGCCATTATAATTCCCACATTGCTGTCGCTAGGAATTCTGTTCTCGGTGTACAAAATCATCTCCATGAGCATCACCAAGGGACTTTGACGCGTTCGATAGCTGTTGAAAAAAAAATCGTGTTAAACTTTGCTAAATATGCGACTGCAAGTAGCTAACTTTGCGCATTGCTAAAATTTCAAATTTTAACAGTTTTCACTTTTTCCCTCGTGCTTGAGCGATTTTGGATTTTTTTAAATCACGAAATTTCATGTCCTATGGGTTGTTGTGTTTCGAAGGTAACTCCGAAATTTTCCTTAATAAAAACACTTAGGGGGGATTAAAGCCGCAAAGCAAAGCTTGGTTCAGCACAGAATTTCCTGCCCAAGATTTGCTTACATTACTGCGTCTCTCAGCTCAAAATTTCTAGCCGGATTTTTGGGGCGCTCATTGGGCTTCTCAGTTTTCTTTCATTTCGCTTTCTCTTCTTTTCTTAATAGAAGATCAGACTTTCTGACTGTCACCACGCTGGCAGAAAAGTGTTGACCGTGACACTGGCCAAAAATGTCGTGTTTGTGCACTTGGCTCACTGAATGAAAGTGCTAAGGGGAGGAGAGTCTCCAGAAGAGAGAGAGAGGGGGAGAGAGAGGGGGAGAGAGAGGGGGTGTGCAACACGCCCTGCCACCTCATTGGCTGCGGCGCAAAGTCAGCAAGAGGCAGCAAAAGCGTGGCCTGACAATGAGAACGCTCACAGGGAGAGTTGGATAGATAGGGAGAGCGCTGGAGCGGAGGGGGGGGGAAGCCTGGGGTAGGCTGTTGTAGGAGGGGAGCAGGGAGGGGAACTGAGGGTCGTCTCCATTTTCTAGCGGGTAATTTTTGCCCCGCGCAAAGCCTGGCTGGACAGGCGGGTTGGATTTGCACGAAAGCGAACGGCCCACAAGCACACAGCACACAAGCGAGTCAGCTGGGCCTGAACAGCCCCCACTGCACCCGGGCCGCACTGCCGAGCGCAAGCAACAGCCATCATTCTATTATTCAACACTTGGGGCCTCGGGTTCGCCCCAGGGTCAGCGCGGGTGTGACGCAACGCGATTCCCTCCGACAGGCCAACAGATTTGCGCAACGCAACGTCTCTCCCTCCTCCGCTCCAGGCCAGCCGCTCAGGTGATACAAAAGGCCTGCGCCTGCCCCGGGCTAGGAGGGACAGAAAGCTAAAGAAGCAGAAGAAACAGGCCAAACAGAAGCAGAAAAATGCCCTGCAACATCAACGCCTACACACTCTGCCTGGGCCTGTTCGCCCTGGTCTACGGCAGCTTCGACACCTACCTGATCTCCATGCTCACGACCCTGGAGAAGCGCTTCAACCTGCCCAGCAAGCTGTCAGGCCTGCTGCAGGGCTCCAGCGACTTCGGCTACCTGCTGGGCGTCCTGCCCGTCAGCTTCTACGGTCGCCAGGCCCACCGGCCGCGGACAATGGGCGGCCTCGGGCTGCTCCTGTCGCTGGGCATTCTCATCATGAGCAGTCCATACTATTTCTTTGGCCCCATGCCGGCTGGCGCGGGCGGCTCGGCGGCCTCCCAGTCGAGCTCCCCTTCAGCCGGACTGCTGTGCAACTCCACTGCCACCACGTCGGCTGCCGCGGCCGCAGTCGCTGCCGACGGCCAGCAGCCGCTCAGCCGCCAGTCGGCTGTCGCCTACTTCGTGCTGGTGCTCGGCGCCTTCCTGGTTGGCGTCGGCAGCACGCCGTTCTGGAACCTGGGCCTCGCCTACATCGACGACCACGTATCAAAGGTGCGCGCCCCGGTGTACATATCCGCCATGATGGCCCTCCGCTTCGTGGCGCCGGTGCCCGGGTACATCATCGGCGGCCAGCTGGCCATGCTGCCCGAGAGCCTGCTGAGCGGCGCCGCCGAACACACCGGCGTCGGCGCCTGGTGGCTCGGCTTCGTGTGCCTCTCCGGCCTCACCGCCTGCTGCTCGCTGACCATGTTCTGCTTCCCCAGGCAGCTGCCCCGCCCGGATGACGGCCAGCCGGAGGAGATCGAGCTGCCCACGGAGAAGCGGCTTCCCCCGGCTTCGGACCTCGACGAACCCGACGGCCGAGCCCTGTGCGAGGACGGCTCCGCGGCGCCGCAGGAGCAGCAACAGAATCATCAAGCAGCTGATTGCGACGCATCGAAGTCGGGGCTGCCGACTCCAGCCAAAGCAGCCGAGGCCGCCGCCCCAGGCGCCGAGAACGGAGACCGCCCGACGCCGGCTGTCGACCTGCTGAACAGCGTGGTGAGCCTGGACCCGGCCAGCCTGGTCAAGACCGGCCTGTCGCACACGCTGCGCCGGCTGGCCGGCAACCTCACCTTCCTGGCGCTGCTGATCGGCGCCGCGCTGGAGTTCCTGGCCTTCATGGGCTTCCTGGCCTTCCTGCCCAAGTACTACCAGGTCCGCGTTCCAGTCCGGGAAGCTGGCTGCTTCCGGTGGGGAAGATGGTTGGTTTCGATTGGGAAGCTGGTTGGGTCTTCCAATGGGGAAGCTGGCTGCTTCCGGTGGGGAAGCTGGCTGCTTCCGGTGGGGAAGCTGGCTGCTTCCGGTGGGGAAGCTGGTTGGGTCTTCCAATGGGGATTGGGGAAGCTGGCTGCTTCCGGTGGGGAAGCTGGTTAGGTCTTCCGATGGGGAAGCTGGTTGGGGTCTTCCGATGGGGAAGCTGGTTAGGTCTTCCGATGGGGAAGCTGGTTGGGGTCTTCCGATGGGGAAGCTGGTTGGGTCTTCCAATGGGAAAGCTGGTTGGGTGTTTCAATGGGAAGCTGGTTGGGTGTTTCAATGGGAAAGCTGGTTGGGTGTTTCAATGGGAAGCTGGTTGGGTGTTTCAATGGGAAAGCTGGTTGGGTGTTTCAATGGGAAGCTGGTTGGGTGTTCAAATGGGGAAGCTGGTTGAGAGTTCCAATGGGGAAGCTGGTTGAGAGTTCCAATTGGGAAGCTGGTTGGGTGAACAAATGGGAAGCAATTTAGGTGTTCAAATGGAGAAGCTGGTTCCAAACGGGTTTCTATGAGAAGCTTTTTAGACTGAATATTCTTTCTGTCCTACTTTCACATCAGCCCTGACTTCATATTAAAAATATAATGTGAGTTTGGCGGAGATGATCGAGTCCTGCCGAAATTTCCGCAACCCAGGTCGGATTCGGAGTGACCACAGGCGAGGCGGGTCTGTACGCGGGCATTGTGGAGGGCTTTTCATCGGCCCTGGGGACTCTGGGGGGCGGCATCTTCATGAACCGGGCCCGGCTGTCGCTGAGCAAACTGCTGGCGCTCACCACAGGGGTCTGCCTGGCGATCGGCCTGCTGGGAAACATTGGAGCTTTGCTGGAGTGCAGAGCGACACCCGAGTTCACTGACTTTGACAGGTGAGATATGGCGGACAGACAGACAGACAGACAGACAGACAGACAGACAGACAGACAGACAGACAGACAGACAGACAGACAGACAGACAGACAGACAGACAGACAGACAGACAGACAGACAGACAGACAGACAGACAGACAGACAGACAGACAGACAGACAGACAGACAGACAGACAGACAGACAGACAGACAGACAGACAGACAGACAGACAGACAGACAGACAGACAGACAGACAGACAGACAGACAGACAGACAGACAGACAGACAGACAGACAGACAGACAGACAGACAGACAGACAGACAGACAGACAGACAGACAGACAGACAGACAGACAGACAGACAGACAGAAGAAGAGATTAATTGATTGATAATTGATTGATTGGTGGACAGGCTGACACCGATACAATTGCGAACGTGATGTTGCCCAGGTCGGCAAAGGGGATCAGGGATGAAAACTTCGTGCCGTAGGCAAAAGCAAGCAGTGAGCAGCAAAGCTGTATAAAAAATTCAGGCACAAATGCAGCGGCGCTACTTATCAGAAGCACGTGATAAAACGAAGTTTAAAACAATCGGGTCAGCAATAGGACCCTGACTATACTCAAAATTTTAATTATAATCCAAGATCCTGTGATCTTGTGATTTCTCAAAATCAACATTTTTGTGCTGTCACTCTCTGTTTGCGATTTAAAATCACCGTTTCGCATTGCTTAAGAGCTTGCTGAGATGCGCTGAACTGCGCCACGTTGAATTTCGATCTGTCACGTGACTTTTTTATTATTATCTGTTACGGGCTTGAACTCTTTTATTAGACTGTCGCGGCCTCTCGATAGGCTGCTGTCACGTGCATTACTGTTTCCGATTGGTCGCCCAGAGTCACTGAAGGGACACAGCTGCCCAGCCTCAGAGAGTCACTGAAGGGACACAGCTGCCCAGCTTCAGAGAGTCACTGAAGGGACACAGCTGCCCAGCCTCAGAGAGTCACTGAAGGGACACAGCTGTAGCCTCAGAGTCACTGAAGGGACACAGCTGCCCAGCCCCAGAAAGTCACTGAAGGGACACAGCTGCCCAGCCTCAGAGAGTCACTGAAGGGACACAGCTGCAGCCCCAGAAAGTCACTGAAGGGACACAGCTGCTCAGCTTCAGAGAGTCACTGAAGGGACACAGCTGCTTAGCCCCAGAAAGTCACTGAAGGGACACAGCTGCCCAGCCTCAGGAGTCACTGAAGGGACACAGCTGCCCAGCCTCAGGAGTCACTGAAGGGACACAGCTGCCCAGCCTCAGGAGTCACTGAAGGGACACAGTTGCCCAGCCTCAGGAGTCACTGAAGGGACACAGCTGCCCAGCTTCAGAAAGTCACTGAAGGGACACAGCTGCCCAGCCTCAGGAGTCACTGAAGGGACACAGCTGCCCAGCCTCAGGAGTCACTGAAGGGACACAGTTGCCCAGCCTCAGAGAGTCACTGAAGGGACACAGCTGCCCAGCCTCAGGAGTCACTGAAGGGACACAGTTGCCCAGCCTCAGAGAGTCACTGAAGGGACACAGCTGCCCAGCCCCAGAAAGTCACTGAAGGGACACAGCTGCCCAGCCTCAGGAGTCACTGAAGGGACACAGCTGCCCAGCCTCAGGAGTCACTGAAGGGACACAGCTGCCCAGCCTCAGGAGTCACTGAAGGGACACAGTTGCCCAGCCTCAGGAGTCACTGAAGGGACACAGCTGCCCAGCTTCAGAAAGTCACTGAAGGGACACAGCTGCCCAGCCTCAGGAGTCACTGAAGGGACACAGCTGCCCAGCCTCAGGAGTCACTGAAGGGACACAGTTGCCCAGCCTCAGAGAGTCACTGAAGGGACACAGCTGCCCAGCCTCAGGAGTCACTGAAGGGACACAGTTGCCCAGCCTCAGAGAGTCACTGAAGGGACACAGCTGCCCAGCCCCAGAAAGTCACTGAAGGGACACAGCTGCCCAGCCTCAGGAGTCACTGAAGGGACACAGCTGCCCAGCCTCAGGAGTCACTGAAGGGACACAGCTGCAGCCCCAGAAAGTCACTGAAGGGACACAGTTGCCCAGCCCCAGAAAGTCACTGAAGGGACACAGCTGCCCAGCTTCAGAGAGTCACTGAAGGGACACAGCTGCAGCCCCAGAGTCACTGAAGAAACAACCGCCAGCCCCATCCACTCTCCACCCCAAGCAGTCCCGCCGCCTGCGCCCTGTGCGACTGCGACAGCCGGCAGTACCGGCCCGTCTGCTCCGGCAACGCCTCCTACTTGTCGCCCTGTCTGGCCGGCTGCTCGAGTTTTTCATTTTACAACTCGGTGAGTTGGACCAGAGTTCGAATCCTGGCAGTTATCATGGAAACAAGGTTTGAGTAATGATACAGCACACAGAATCAGTGTTGGGATCAGTGGTCAGTTCAAGCCAGTAGCAAACAGGTTTTACCATAGACAGAGCCGCAGCGCCTTCGTCTCACAGCCAGCGCTGACTGCAATTCTGCCCATTCCGCTGACTCCCTGAGCACACATACAAGCGCGCCAATAATGTATGAAGGCACGCAATCACACACACGCTCACACAGGGTGTACAGCTGGCCCTGACTTTCTAATCGTCAGGCATATACAGTCTCTGTGCCTTGTGAGTGAAACTGTGCCCGCCAGTGCGAGTTCCGCACGATTTGGAATTGCAGCATCCAGCTTTAGTGGTCCATGAAACAGTCCAGCCAGCATTACGCAATGAAGAAAAATAGCACTAGTGTGCGCAACTGCGAACTGCAGAGATTCCAGTGCAAGATAGCAGCTGGCTGGTCACAGCTGCGGCAGAACCTGCGGTCCATTGCAGCCCGGCTAGAGTGACCAGCCTGCTAGAAGATAACAGGCTCCCTGCATGCGAAAGGCGATAGCCAGAGAATTTCTGCTTCTAGTAGAGAAAGCGTACAAGACGAATTTAGAAATCCAAAGTGTAAACAAACTCGGCAGAGCGCGCAGATGGCGGCTTTAATCTGGTTAGAAAACTGCGCACCTCAAAGCCGCGCCAATTTTTTAATTGCTAAAACCAAATTTATGACGAAGTAATTGCGAGTGGAATTTCCTGGCCTGCTGACCTAATTGCAGCTCTCAGTGCAGCCGCGAATTAGTGCCAAGCTTGTGCAGGCCACTCTGACTGCTCTCGCTCTTGACTACTGTGTACTCAATCCTCGGGCCTGAGCAGTTTTCAAGGCACAGAAATCATTTACTTAGGTGGGCTGGCAACTTTTCTTGCTGCTGCTAGGAGAAAATTGCTGTCAGTCTGGGTGACTGTCGGAATCAGAAATGCAGGATTAGCCGAGGAAGAGGCCTGGGCAGGTGACCGCTGCCGGTCTTGCCAGCAGGAAATCTAGCAGGCTTGGCTAGATTTAAGAGCGCAGGTGTTTATGCTGGATTCTGAGTAAGCGGCGCGCAGGTGTTTATGCTGGATTCTGCTTAAGCGGCGCGCAGGTGTTTATGCTGGATTCTGAGTAAGCGGCGCGCAGGTGTTTATGCTGGATTCTGAGTAAGCGGCGCGCAGGTGTTTATGCTGGATTCTGAGTAAGCGCGCAGGTGTTTATGCTGGATTCTGAGTAAGCGCGCAGGTGTTTATGCTGGATTCTGAGTAAGCGCGCAGGTGTTTATGCTGGATTCTGACTAAGCGCGCAGGTGTTTATGCTGGATTCTGACTAAGCGCGCAGGTGTTTATGCTGGATTCTGACTAAGCACGCAGGTGTTTATGCTGGATTCTGACTAAGCACGCAGGTGTTTATGCTGGATTCTGACTAAGCACGCAGGTGTTTATGCTGGATTCTGAGTAAGCACGCAGGTGTTTATGCTGGATTCTGAGTAAGCGGCGCGCAGGTGTTTATGCTGGATTCTGACTAAGCACGCAGGTGTTTATAAATTTTTGGGCCACAAAATGAGGCAGTTTTTGCGTGATCAGGTGGCCTGTACCAATGTACATAGCCGGTGCCAGGATCTTGGATTATAACAAAACCAGCTTATCTGCCTGCTCGATCCTCCGCTCCCAGACCGAGAGTCCGCAGCCGCTTCCGCTGCTGGCCAGCTTTGAAGGCTGCGGCTGCGACGCCGTCGCGTCTTCGTCGTCCACGGCGTCGCCTGCCGGCTTCGTCGCCTTCGACGGCTTTTGCGGAGTCGGCGGCGGCTGCAGCGCGGCCCTCATCGCCTACAACTGCATCTTCTTCTGCCTGAACCTGCTGGCTGGCGCGGTGAAGAGCATCGTGTGCGTCATCGTCATCCGCGCCATCAGCGCCCGCGACAAGGACATCGGCTTCGGCTTCATCACCTTCGCGGCCAGCTTCTCGTCGACAATTTCGCCGATTCTCTACGGCGCTATGATCGACGCCTTCTGCTTGCACCGCGACGCCGCCAGCGGTGGCGTCTTCGCCCGCTGCCTGCTGTACAACATCGCCGGCATCCGCATCAGCCAGCACCTGCTCCGCTCCGTGCTGCGGATTCTCTGCGGCCTGGCCTTCGTGGTGGCCACAGTCGGCGCTCGGAGCAATCCGCATATTCAGCGAAATGAGCGCGAGATCAAACGGCAACAGCGCGGCGGCGGCGGCGGCAGCAGCAATGGAGCTTCGGCGGCTCCGCAAGAGGCCGGATGAACTCTGGGTCAACAGTTTGTACATGCATGCGTGACTATTGAAACAGTTAATCTGAATTCCATACTTTTACAAAGAGAATCATCGATACTTCTTAAGGCTTCTCTAGGCTAGGAGGTTGCAGCCTGGTGCAAGGGCGTCGCCATGGATTTTATGGTGGGGAGACAAAGCCGAATTCAACATGTACATGACTAAAAGTTCCTACAATTTCATTCATTATTTTCAGAATCGTGTCGTCAGCGCTCATTTTGGCGCCACAGGTACTCATTTTGGCGCCACAGGCATTCCTTTTAGCGCCGATGGCATTCCTTTCAGCGCTACAGACACTCATTTTCGCGCCCTAAAGAAAAATTATTGATTACCACAACGGGTCACAAGGTGGGGTGGGGGACAAAGCATTGGCATATCCTCCCTGTCCCCCTCCGATGGCGACGCGCCTGGCCTGGTGGTTAGACTTCTTGAAGGTTAGAGGTTCGATTCCCGATCCCACTATTTGTGTCCTTGAGCAAGACACTTAACTCTGCACTGCTTCAGTTCACCCAACTGTAAAATGGGCACCAGCATTAGCTGGGGTAATTGAGGATGTGTGAAGACACCCAGCCGTACGCAGACTTCAGATGCGCCGCGCAATAGCTGCGACTGAGCTGTCGGTTGCACATCTGGCCCAATTGGGGTAGGTGTAATCTATCTGTTATTATTATCCCCAGCTCCCGACGTCTCGGGTGTTCCTTCAATGTGAAAGGTTTATTAAGAAAGTCTCAGGTAGAAGTCTCAACTTCTCGATTGTAAACCGGCCTTAGGGGATACTGCAGATGCTAATCTTTCCACTTTCATTCGTGCTTTAACCCAGAAATAAAACACCTACGACGCAGCACTATTTTTTAATCAAAGGGTTGCGGTCTATGCTATACTTTTAGTCGGTCTTATTTACTTGATTGACCAACTAGTTTCTATGCTGAGTATCTACTCCTATACAATTCCATATTTAATTCAACTCAAGACACTTCCAAGCTAGTCTTTGAATCCACGCAAACTTTCAAAAGTTAAACAATTTATAATTATTGATTTCCACCGTGTGCTGCTTCGTGCCAATGCCGCAAGTGTTATTGATGTTTCAAAATGTTACTTTAGGCTACATCGCTATACTATATACTACTGTCATTAAGCACTTGTTTTTTTATTCATTTGCAATTCCCTGTGTACTATACTTGCAATTAATGCTACTTTATGCACATTTAAATACAGAAACAAGCAAATATATGAGCGTAACTTCGAGCCTAATATGAGCCAAATATATTTTATTAGGATAATACACTGCACAACTGAGGCCAATGGAATTTCCTGCTTAAAGTTAATTGCTCATTGTGTCTTTTCAGACAGTGAAGTTCCGGAGTGCTAAAGCCTACCAGCTAGGGTGTTAGACAGAGATGTTACAGGGTGAGCTAAAGCCTACCAGCTAAGGTGTTAGACAGGGATGTTACAGGGTGAGCTAAAGCCTACCAGCTAGGGTGTTAGACAGAGATGTTACAGGGTGAGCTAAAGCCTACCAGCTAGGGTGTTAGACAGTGATGTTACAGGGTGAGCTAAAGCCTACCAGCTAGGGTGCTAGACAGGGATGTTACAGGGTGAGCTAAAGCCTACCAGCTAGGGTGTTAGACAGGGATGTTACAGGGTGAGCTAAAGCCTACCAGCTAGGGTGTTAGACAGTGATGTTACAGGGTGAGCTAAAGCCTACCAGCTAGGGTGTTAGACAGGGATGTTACAGGGTGAGCTAAAGCCTACCAGCTAGGGTGTTAGACAGGGATGTTACAGGGTGAGCTAAAGCACCTGTAAGGGTGTTAGATAAGTCAGGCAATGCTATTAACCCACAGGATCCCCGAGTATAACAATGCAAGCAGGACAGCGGCACATCTGGATTTGTAAACGACGCGAAACAGAAAAATTCTGTAGATGGTTAAATAAAATGTATTTATTAAAAATGAAAAAAAAACTTTTCACTAAACACACAGGTGCATTTAAAACAAATTTATTAACGAATGAAGTAGTAATTAATTAATTAATTTTTAGCTGTTCAGCGACAATGACGACAAAAATCAGTCTTCGTATCAGGTTTGAGCACAGATAGATGGGCCACTCTAATTAACTTTCTACTTTCAGTTCAGTAGCAAAGAAGAATACATAAGCTATTTTATAAAAATAAAGGCAGCTGAAGGCAGCTGAAATGACTTTGATAAGTTTAGAAGCCCAAGCTTGCAGGCGTAAACAACTTGCTAATTGGTTCAGCAATAATGTACATTAGACAGTCCACTGAAATGTACATGCCAGCTTTAGGCTGGAATTCCGAGAAAGGCAATAAAAATTGGGCGGGTGGGGGGAGGGGGTAGTGTGGAAAGGCGCAGTTGGAGGGTTTAAGTTAGGGAGGGGTTAAGAGTTAAGAGCTAATATAATGCTTCTGTTTAACATACTACTGAACTAAAAGTAGTTTACACGCAAATGTGCTGAGTGGCCCATCTAGTTAATCTAGTATCTGTGGAGCTAACCAATAACTGAATGAAAAAAAGTAAAAAAAAACAACAGCCAACAAAACCAACGTTTACAATACTAACAAAACACGTTAGAGCCTACTTAGTTAGTAGACGCCGCATTCCACAGACAATTAAAACTGACAGCGCAGTAAATTGATAAAATAATAATTAGATAATAAAAGCAGCTGCTGACGGGTAACACCTGTGCCTTTGTAAATGCTGACTAACAAACCTTTGATTATTATGTCGATAAAAACTATAAAAAACTGGATATACTACTAGTGCTGGCAGTAGAGAGCCAATTAATACGCATTTGTCGTGGTCTTTATGCTGTGAATTTTAACTGCAATTTAATGTCGAGCAGAGCTATAGGTTAACTATAATACATAAACATTATTCTAGCATTAAGTTCAGTAAAATTGAAACACCTATTAACACAACCTTGCTAAAACATTAATAAGATAGTTGAGCACAGTGAGTCCAAATTGTGACGACGTGAAACAGTAAAGTTAAATGGGCTAGCTAGTGTAATTAATAGTTAAAAAAACAAACATTTAAACAACAAAGAACAAAAAGGTATTTGGAATACAGCTGCTCTTACAACAATGAATAATATTGCCTTGTGCCGCTGACTTCACCAGCTGGTGTGTGGGACACTTCTTGCTTGGTTTAATGAGTTCGAATTAATGAGGCCTGATCTGAGGGGAGATGTGTGTCACCTGAGTTCTGAGGCCTGATCTGAGGGGAGATGTGTGTCACCTGAGTTCTGAGGCCTGATCTGAGGGGAGATTTGTGTCACCTGAGTTCTGAGGCCTGATCTGAGGGGAGATTTGTGTCACCTGAGTTCTGAGGCCTGATCTGAGGGGAGATGTGTGTCACCTGAGTTCTGAGGCCTGATCTGAGGGGAGATGTGTGTCACCGGAGTTCTGAGGCCTGATCTGAGGGGAGATGTGTGTCACCTGAGTTTTGAGGCCTGATCTGAGGGGAGATGTGTGTCACCTGAGTTCTGAGGCCTGATCTGAGGGGAGATGTGTGTCACCTGAGCTTTGAGGCCTGATCTGAGGGGAGATGTGTGTCACCTGAGTTCTGAGGCCTGATCTGAGGGGAGATGTGTGTCACCTGAGTTCTGAGGCCTGAACCCTGATCGTTGCCTGCACTTTCCCACTGATTATGTATAATACCACTCGCACATGTCAGCACGGGCAGCAGCTGGTGCCACCAAATCACCAGAGCTCAAGCAGACGAGCTGACCTCGTCCACCGACTGCCGACTGTTGCTGTTGCTGTCGCCTGGCAGCGCTCGGCGCGACCGCTTCTCCGGCACGGCCTCCTCAGCCTCGTCCTCGTCGAAGTCCTGGTCGCCGACCTCCTCCTCGTCCTCTTCGTCTTCGTTATCCTCAACGCGACGCTTCCGACTGTTGTTGGCAGCGGCCTCGCTTTCGCCATCGCCATCCCCGTAGCCCTCGCCGGGCTCCTCTCCTTCATCCTCCTCAGCGTCGCTCTCGCCCTCGTCCTCGTCATCGTCAGATTCGTTGGCGCGGCTGTTGTCCTCGCCGGCGGCGTCGCCCTCTTCGCCGTTGGCACCTTCGCCCTCGCAGGAATCGTCGGCAAGGTCGTTGGCGGGCTTCTTCAAGTTTAGGTCCCGGTCAACCGAAGCCTCCTGGTCGTTGCTGTTCTCAGTGGACATTGTGGCTGGGACTGGCATGCAATAAATTTAGTGTCAGGACTGGTTGCAAATCAAATTAGTGTCAGGACTGGCTGCAAATCAAATTAGTGTCAGGACTGGTTGCAAATCAAATTAGTGTCAGGACTGGCTGCAAATCAAATTAGTGTCAGGACTGGTTGCAAATCAAATTAGTGTCAGGACTGGCTGCAAATTGAATTAGTGTCAGGACTTGTTGCAAATCAAATTAGTGTCAGGACTGGATGCAAATCAAATTAGTGTCAGGACTGGCTGCAAATCAAATTAGTGTCAGGACTGGTTGCAAATCAAATTAGTGTCAGGACTGGTTGCAAATCAAATTAGTGTCAGGACTGGTTGCAAATCAAATTAGTGTCAGGACTGGTTGCAAATCAAATTAGTGTCAGAACTGGCTGCAAATCGAATTAGTGTCAGGACTGGTTGCAAATCAAATTAGTGTCAGGACTGGTTGCAAATCAAATTAGTGTCAGGACTGGTTGCAAATCAAATTAGTGTCAGAACTGGCTGCAAATCGAATTAGTGTCAGAACTGGCTGCAAATCAAATTAGTGTTAGGACTGGTTGCAAATAAAATTACAAATCATTGCAAATCAAATTAGTGTCAGGACTGGGTGCAAATAAAAGTAGTATCAGGACTGGTTGCAAATCAAATTAGGGTCAAGACTAGCTGTATATCAAATTAGTGTCAGGACCCCACAAAATTTTTAAAGGCATTTAGATTTTTTATTGACACAAGTAGTCAAACTTTTTACAATATTTGATTGCAATTTAAAAATGAGCTGACACAGTACTGTGTACAAATTTATGCAGATTTTTTGGCATACAAATTTTGGTGAATAAATTCATGCCGTGCATGAAAATTGTAATGTAAATTAACATTTTTACGTAAAATAAAGGAGATTTTTATAGTCTAGAAAGTCAGTGATAAACTTTTTGCTTCTTTAAAATTAACAATAAATAAAATTAGTATAAATTATTGCTAAGAATTATTGAAGAGTTATATTGCTATTTAAGAATATTAAGAATTATATTAAGAATTATTGCTAAGTTTTGTATTATTCTTTTTGTAGGTATAATTTAAGTTTGTTTAAAATGAAAAATATTTTTAATTATTAAAGACTTTTCATACAAAAGCCTTTCTTAGAAAACTCTATTTGTGAAAACCAAATGACCTTTTTAGGAATTTTTGGCATACATTTTAGGGAAATTGTTTGTTTTTGGCATACATTGGCATACATTTAGCTGAGATAGGATCCTTGTTCTGGCATACACTATGTAGTAAATGGGGCTACCACTGTGTTTTTTTTCTTTTCCGGGTTTAGTCTTCTCTGTCTACCCTACTGAGGTTCCCCATGATGTGTTTCTGCCATATTTTCCTACTCCTAGGTTTGCCCCTTTGGTTGGTCCTCCTGCTGTGCCCTTGTGTGGTTTGTCTTTTTCCCGGTTGTGGCCCCTTTGTTGCCCTTTCTAGTGGTCATTTACTTTTGCATGTGCTTAAGTTCATTATTATTTTGTTTAATTTAGTTCATATGATATGCCATTTGTGGCTCCCAGAGTTGCCCCTTTTGCGGTACCTATGCATGCTCCAATCAATGTACTGTTTCCTTTGCATAATTATTTTAATGCTGGAAATGATGCACAATCTCTCTCTCTCTCTCTCGGTCCTCTCCTTTTCTCTCTTCTTCTTCCTCTGAGACCTTTAGTTCCTCTTGGCTAAACCCTTTAACCTTTGCCTTTGCTAAATTTGTTGTCTGTTCAGCTAATACTTCTTTAGTTTATTTAGCACTCCAGCATACCAGATCACCAAAATCTCTAATAGCGTCGGGTCTCAAGTAACCTTTAATTTTAATTAATTTTGTTTGATAATCTTTTACTAGCCATTAATAATAGTAAGCAGCTCATACTTATTGACTAATTTATCTTCATTAAGTAATCAAAGCCCCAGTAGTTTATATTAAGTCATTTGCCCACAGTCATTTGGCATAAAACAATTAATGTTCTCAACTCAAAGAAGCTCCGAGACTAATTGCATTCCATAATATGAAAATTATGGTAGTGGCAACTCTATCCTACTGATAGTAATCAGCTCAGCATATTGAGGCATTAATTCACAGTGTCAGAGTCTCCGATGTCTACCATTTGAATGACCATGCCACTAAAAGACTGCTTGTCTACAATTGCAACTACCTTTCCCCTAGACTTGAAAACCTGGTAGTCAGAATAAAATAGGAGAAAACTTCATTGTGATTTGTCTATGTAATTCTCTAGATTTAACTTGTGCGAACGCAATGCCAGCAGAAATTCAAAGTTTGAAACTCTCCAACTGCCAGAAAATTTTCATTTATCTACCCCATCTTAACTATTACACAATCTAGGCCCTGGCCTAGTACATCTATTATCTTTTCTTAAGTACTACTATGGCCTAGTTAAGGTGGGTGTCTAGTATACCCAAGCTATGCACTGCAATACAGTAGGGCTAAAGATTTTTTGTTTGACTTTTAATACTAATCAAATATTCTTTAATATTTATTATTAGCCTAAGGCTAAGACATTAGAAAATGTTAGAATACTTCTAAAAATATACATATATAATAGCCTAATACTATAGAGATTAAAACAATAAAAGAAAAGGTAATAGATAGTTAGGCCTAGGACTTAATAACATAAATAAAAATGTTAACTGTTAGGATTAGGAATAAAATACAATATTATATTTATAAACTTAGTAGACATGGCAAGCCAAAAAAATTAATAAATAAATCACTAAATGACATCTAAATAAGACAAAACTTAAGGACTTTTCCATTTTTTGCCAAAAATTGGTAGGCCTAGCCAGCTAAATTACTAATAACTAAGCTAAACAGTTGGTTGGGGGCAGCCACTGGCTGGCCAGGGGGGTCATAATAGGCCTACTGGTATTGGCAATAAGCAAGCCCAGAAACAATAGGTCTAAGGCTAGGACCATGGGTTCACATCACACTATTGCACAACTGGCAAGAGGCATTGCTGCCCATTCCGCCAACTTCCCTGAGCAGGCATACAAGCGCGTGACATTCCTATATAGCCAGCCTCTTGAGTCTTGATCATGGTGATTATCAGGGGCAGCAGTCTGGCGGAACCTAATATTTGAGGGGGGCACCAGGCACAGGGTAAGGGGGGCACAGGTACCTTTATAAGCTGCTAATTAGGACCTAAAATCAGAAAAAGAACTGAAAATTACCATGTGGACTCATTTTCGGGGGGCATGTGCCTCCGGTGCCGCAAGCTCCCGCCACCCATGGTGATTAGTCAAGTTGGACCAATTTCACAATTTCGGGGTTCTGACTGAGAGCTGACTGAAAGCTATGGAAAGGAAACTTCGACTGGATTTACATGTGTAGATTTAATGTAATGTCGTTCTTTAGACTTTAGAAGTTTTGATTTTAAACAACACAATACACAAGGCTTGGCTGACTAGGTTATTTTAGCGCGGCAAACACAAGCGCAAATGTTTTCTAAGAATGGGGGTCGTACTATAAAGCTGTCGTAGCGTAAGTTGGATCGTACGTCGGAACTTTTACACTGCTGAGATAGAAGCTAAGAACGATCTTATCTTACGATGGCTTTGGGCCTTTTCATATTGCTTGCTCTGGTTCCAGAACCAGAACCAATTTGTGAAGTATAACTTTTTGTCTCCATAACTAGAGAGAAATGCGTGCTATAAAGTTTTGTTTTTATTATTGAATGACAATCGCCAAGAAGAAAGTGAAAAATTGTGCTAAGTTAGGTTGTTAAGGCAGTCAAATATTAACAGAGTTTAATAGTTATACTGGTGTTTTTATTGGAATTCCGAACCGATTCTGGTTCTGGAATTGGTAATATGAAAAGGCCCTTTATAGGACGGACCCATGGTCTTTAAATAGCTAGATAGCTGTAGTACACCTTAATTTCGTAATTTAAATTGGTGCCAACTCGAGGCGTGTGTTAAGTAAAGCAAAGTAATCGCATAGCAATGTAATAATACACGTATATTTTCGTTTCGTTCAATACTTTATATTCGTAACTTTATATCAGCTGAATTTCATCGCCTTAGCTCGATGGTGAGTCCAATAAATGCTGAATCATAGCTCGAACTGTTACTGGCCATGCTTTAGAGTGTGCCTAGTAAGCAGGCAGCTGTGCAAGCTGGTGATTGGGTGGTCAAGGCTCAAAGTCAAATTTAGTGTCCTGCCTCCGTTCCTGTTACATTTGGCGACCACGCCAGGACGAATTTCTTCATAGCATAAAAGACCGAAGGTTGCACCTGTCATCGATCATCATGTGGTCAGAACGTGAGGCAGAAGAGCCTCAACGGCTAAGACTGAGAAATCGCGATATTTTACGTCCGACCGCTGCGGCTACGGCTTACACCTCTTCGTCAACCAGTGAGCCTGAATCCGAACGGGAGGCGAACTGGCGGCGCTATCAAGAGCTTCGTGACCTCGATCCTGTGCAAATCTCTGTCGATGAAGCACGCTGCTGTCAGTCTCAAGTGCCAGTGCCCCCCGGGCCCGGCCAACCGTCAACGAACTACATGGCGACGGGAGACTCATTCCTGCTGGACACCAGGCCTTCCGCGGCAGCTGCGGCAGCTGCAGTGACACATCCACCAAGACCCTCTGTGCACCGTATGGCCGAACCATGGGCTCCGTTGCTCCAAGGCGGATCTCACCCTGGCGCTGGCGACCGCAACCTGTGCGCACCGGTATATCAACAAGCAATCCAGCTTCCGTCGGTGCCGAAGCCGGCGCCCTTCAACGGATCCGAACCGTTCGATGACTTTCTGGGTCGAGTGTCTTCGTATTTAAGCCGGCACCAAGGACTGAGTGACTACAGCAAGATCAACACGCTCAGCAGTTACCTGGGACCAGCATTCGCTACCTACGAGGTCTGGCTCTACCAACTGTGCGCGCAGCATGGACAGCCCGTTGGGACTTCACTGCAGTTCCTGCCAGGTGCCCGCTATGAAGATCTCCTGCAGCACCTTCGCGCTCGTCATGGCGGTGCCACCAGCACTGCGCTACTTCGGCGCGAGCTTCACAGTCGGTGCCGGGGCAGGGACGAGAGGTTCGAGGATTTTCTGACTGCCCTCCAGCGACTCGCGTTCAAGGCCTACCCAGAGCTCGGTGCTCAAGACTGTCGCCAGCAGACTGTGCTTGAGCGGTTCATTCAAGGGCTGAACGACAACTACGTGACGGAGCGGCTGCTTAATATGCAGCTGCCTCTTACTACACCGGATCAGGCCCTGCATTATGCCCAGCAAGTGCGCGAGACCCGGCAGATAATGAATTCCCAGTCGCAGCACCACAGCGCCGAGGCGTCAGCTCCAGCGGCACCGGTTCAGTCAACACCGACAGGAACCCGACCGCAGCATGGGCCACAGACGACACAACATCACCAGCCAGCGGCTCATCGAGCGCAGACAGCCCCAGCGCCACCATGGAGATCAGCTGACGCCGCTGCACATCAACAGCAGCAGCCTAGGGCGGTGCCCATCTGCTACGGCTGCCATCAGCCTGGCCACATCCGCCGGAGGTGCCCAAACGCTGGGGGGGCTGGTCCAATGGGCCAGCACCGGCCCTCTCAGCACTAAACAGTTCGGCCCAGCCCCCACGCCCCAGCTGCCAGCCCGACCAAGTGCGCTTCATCACCTCGCGCATGCTCAGAAAACGCCGGCCGTGCATGATCGACACCGGTGCCGAGATCTCCTGCATCAACGGCGACATCGTGCACTCGGCCAGGCTCAGACGGCAGCTGAGACCCAGCTCAACAACCATCTATGGCGTGGGCGGCAATCAAGCAACAGTGCTGGGCGAAATTGAGATAAGTTTTTTTCTTGGTCCGCTTCATTTTCGACACAGATTCCTGGCAGTGACCTGCCTCAGCGCACCGGTAATTCTGGGCTGCGACTTCCTAAACAAATTTGACATTTCGATTCACCTGAGATCAGGCATTCTCGAGTTCAACGGCCTCGGCGTCACCTTGCCAATGCGGACATCCAGGCAGGCGGCCCAGACTTGCAAGCTGGCAGCGGCAGCCACGGTTCGACTGCAGCCAGGCGATGGCTGGATCATTCCGGTGCGGCCAGCGAGCGCGGCAGCGTGGACGAACTCGGAGGCACCAGGCGTTGTCTGCGGCAGCAAGGCGGCCAAAGTGATGATCGGCCGCAGCGTGTCCAAGCTGGTTGACCACGGAATGGGGGTTGCTGTCATCAACACCAGAGATGAGACAGTCGAGATCAAGGAGGGCGACATCGTCGGCAACTTCAACCCGCTGTCTGGCCGAGCCCTGGCGCACCTGCAAGCCGGAGGATCTGGTGATGCCAGCGAGGCAGATCCGACTACTGCAACGACCTGGCAGGACGAGGTGCAAATCGCCGATGACATCCCAACCGAGGAGCGGCAGCAAGTCGAACGCCTTCTGCTGGAGTTCAGTGACGTATTCGCGAGCCCCAGCAACCCAGGCCGCACCCAATTGTTAAAGCACGAGATCGACACAGGCAACGCCAGGCCAATTCGCCAAGGACTGCGGCGCCTGGCTCCCACAGCGATCGCACAGCAGAAGGAGCTGGTCAACGAGATGCTGGCAAAGGGAGTCGTCCGACCATCGTCATCACCTTGGGCATCTCCGATAGTTCTGGTTCGCAAGAAGGACGGGTCGGCCAGATTTTGCTTGGACTACCGCCTGCTGAACGCGGTGACCAAGCCCGATGCCTTCCCGATGCCCCGCATCGATGACACTCTGGATGCCCTCGAAGGAAACAGCTACTTCTCAGCGCTGGATCTCGAAAGTGGCTACTGGCAAGTCGAGATGAATGACCGAGACAAGGAGAAGACGGCATTTGTGTGCCATGAAGGCCTGTTTGAATTCAACGTGATGCCGTTCGGACTCCGGAATGCACCAGCCACCTTTCAGCGGCTCATGCAGCTGGTGCTCCGGGGGCTGACGTGGCAGGCCTGTCTGGTGTTCATTGACGACGTCATCGTGATGGGCCAGACCATCGGCCAGCACAACGATCGGCTGCGTTCAGTTCTGGAGCGACTGCGCGAGTTTAACCTGCGCCTCAAGCCGTCAAAGTGCCGATTTGCAAATACCAGCATGTTAGTCCTGGGCCACCGCGTCAGCAAGACCGGCATCACCGTCGATGAGGGCAAAACCGCGGCTGTGCGAGACTGGCCGGTGCCCCGGAGCTCGAAGGACGTCAAGAGCTTCCTCGGCATGACCTCCTACTACCGAAGATTTGTGCGCGAATACGCCAATATCGCCGAGCCTCTGCGCCGCCTTACACTGCCTACGCCCTTCGAGTGGACGCCAGAAGCCGAGGCGGCCTTCAACCAGCTGAAGCAAGCGCTGCTGTCAGCTCCGATCCTGGCGTTCCCGGACATGAGCGAGTCGGGCTCCGAATTCATCCTCGACACCGACGCAAGTGACTGCGCAATCGGCGCGGTGCTGTCGCAAGTGCAGGCGAGCGAAGAGCGGGTTATCGCCTACGCCAGCCGCGCCCTGTCAAGAGCTGAGCGCAACTACTGCGTGACGCGGCGCGAGCTCCTGGCTGTTGTCGAGTTTGTTAAGAAGTTCCGGAGCTACCTGCTGCCGCGCGCCTTCACCGTTCGAGTGGATCACCAGGCGCTCACCTATCTGCTGGCATTCAAAGAGCCCGAAGGCCAGCTGGCCAGATGGCTGCAGCTGCTCGATGAGTTCAACTTCAAGGTCGTCTTTCGCCGAGGCCGCCAACACGGCAACGCAGACGCCCTCTCTCGGCGAGAGCAAAAGTGCACCAGCCAGTGTCGAGTCTGTCGGCCAGGGACGACAGCGGTGGCGCCAGCCGAGACTTCAACAGCCGCCTGCCAGACGGAGCCGACGGTCGAGGCGCCAGTGCCAATCGCGGAGCCTGCTGGCCGGGTCGACACAGTCAGAGTCAACTCCGTGCAAACCAACGCAGCGACATCAGCGCCGGCTACCTCTGCGGCTGCCCAGACCAACGCCGAGCCGGAACGTCAGGGCACCTCAAGGCGGAAGCAGCAGCTTCAACCGCGGCCAAGCGAGAGCGAGGACTCCAGCGAAGACGAAATCAGCGACGAGGCCATTCAGGAAGGCGAGGCGCTGTCAGATGCGTCTCAGTCACTGCGTGAACTGCAGCTCCGTGATCCAGACATCGGCCCGGTGTTTCGCCTGCTGTCCAACGGCAAGACAAGGTTCAGCGCCAGCAGACGTGACCGACTGTCGCCTGAGAGCCTAATTCTGGCACAGAAGATCGGCGACCTGTGTTTCGTCGACGGCGCCCTGAACAAGCTGGTGAAGTCCAAGCCTGTGCCTGTGATTCCGCGCTGCAGACAGGAGGAGTTCATCGAGGAGGTCCATGAGCTTGGGCATCTGGGCGAGGACAAGACCTTGGCAGCCCTCAAGCAGCGTTGCTACTGGCCGAAAATGGCGGAGAGCGTTCGCCTAGCGGTCAGGTCCTGCCAAGTGTGCCAGCGCGCTAAGACACCGAGTCAGCGCCGAGCTCCACTGCAGACTATGGCCAGTGGATTTCCTATGCAGCGCGTGGGCATCGACGTGGTCAAAGTTGGACTGTCACGGCGGGGAAACGATCGGCTGCTCACCATTGTCGACTACTTCACCAAGTGGGTCGAGCTGGTGCCACTCCCCGACGAGAAAGCGGCCACCATCGCCAAGGCACTGTTCGACAACTGGGTGACGCGTTTCGGAGCCCCGCACATTCTGCACTCCGACCGTGGCAAGGCCGTGGACGGAAAGGTCATCAGGAGCCTGTGCCGGCTGCTGGAGATTCAGAAGACGCGGACATCCGGCTACCATCCGCAGTGCGACGGCCTAGTAGAAAGGTTCCACCGCACTCTGCACCAGATGCTCCGCTGCCACCTGCAGTCAGTTCAGCCGGAGGACTGGGAAGAAGTGCTGCCGCATTGTCTCCTGGCCTACCGCAGCAGCGTCAATGCTACAACCGGGTTTACTCCTCACTGCCTGCTGACTGGCCGGGAAATGACGCTTCCAGTTGACGTCGTCTACCGGCCACCGGAGCCGCCAATGACAGTCGGCCAGTTCGCCGCCAACAACCGCGACCAGCTGCTTCGCGCCTACGACTCCGTGCGGCGATCGATGGCGACGGCACAACGACGCCAGCGGCGGTACTACGACCGGAAGGCCAAGCGGTGCAGATTCCGGGTCGGCGACCTCGTATGGGTTTTCGTTCCGCCGTCGGCGCTTTCAAGGACGACTGGACTGGCTCCGAAACACCAGGCGCCCTGGACCGGCCCGTTCCGGGTGCTGCAGCGAACGTCGCCGGTGAACTACCTGGTTCGTCCTATCGATTACAAGGACGGCGACACCGGTCGGGTGGTCCACGCAAACAAGCTGAAACGTGCGCACCAGCCCCGCGCTCCCGACCCGGCGCGGAGTGAGGCGACCAGCGACTGCAGCAGCGAAGTTCTTGACGATGGCTGGGTCCTAGTGTGAGTCTGACAATCTTTTTTGCCGATTTCTGCGACCTGCGCAGTTTGTGCTTGAGTTGTGCATTTGTGCGCTGTTCCAGCAGAGCTGCCTTTGCGTGTCACTTGGCTGAGTATTTTTTGCGTTTAATTCGTTTTTAAGATTCAAATCCGCTGTCTTTTCGAGTTTTAATCAGTTGTGGTTTCCGAGTTCCAGGCCGGTGCTTTATATATTCCCTTATATATTAAATCGCATTTTGCTATCAAAATATTTATTTTCGATTTCAACAATATTTTCTAAATTCAAAAAAATTGGTAAATTTTCGCGTTGAAGTGAATATTGCATTTTTATTCCGCATTGACATAATTGTTCGATTTTTAGCATCCGTTAGGGTATGTGCGTTGATCATCATCCGATATTCTATTGAATTAGACTCGAGCATTTTCGTTCCGCGTTAGGTTCAAACTGCATTGGTGAAGTTCTAAATTGCTGTGGTTGAAGAATTTTGCCGCTATTTTTGAAGTTGGCTTTTAACTTTTGCTCATACGCGATTCGATCCTTTAGTGTCCGTCTTGTGAGCGTGCATTGAACGCAACTTGTATTGTGTCAAAGAAATATTTTCATAAAGTAGATTTTGTTCGAACTGTCAATTTTCAGCGCAATGGGGACATTGTTTTTTTTTTCGCGAGGGGGGTAGTGTAGTACACCTTAATTTCGTAATTTAAATTGGTGCCAACTCGAGGCGTGTGTTAAGTAAAGCAAAGTAATCGCATAGCAATGTAATAATACACGTATATTTTCGTTTCGTTCAATACTTTATATTCGTAACTTTATATCAGCTGAATTTCATCGCCTTAGCTCGATGGTGAGTCCAATAAATGCTGAATCATAGCTCGAACTGTTACTGGCCATGCTTTAGAGTGTGCCTAGTAAGCAGGCAGCTGTGCAAGCTGGTGATTGGGTGGTCAAGGCTCAAAGTCAAATTTAGTGTCCTGCCTCCGTTCCTGTTACATAGCCAACGTATCAATTTAATTTTTATTTGTCGAACGACCGTTAGTTTATCGTTAGTTTTCGTTCTGTTGTTATTAATTATTAATTTTGTTGAATTTAATATCAAGATTCATTTTTCTACTTCTGATACAGCTTATAAGCTTAGAACTAGAAGCCATTATTAAATTCCTAAGGGTACCGGATAAAACGCGGAAGCGGACGCGGATACGGACCGGAGGCAGTGGATAAAACGCGGAATACGGAAATAGAAGGTAAAACGCGGATGGCGGAAACGGATGCAGATTCGGAATGGATATACTGATTAAAACGCGGATGAACAGCGGACTGCGGAAACAGAAACATTCAACAGGGGTCCAGAGAATAAGCGCCGACTTTTTAGAGCTGCGTCCCATTCCTAAGTCTTCATTACGTACTTTTTTCCTTATCACAAAGGAAATTTGCTTATTAAGTTGATATCACGAAAACAGCATTTTCATTTATTTATACTGTTGAATAAATAACTAGATGATCATAAAGATAGTTCTAGTAAACAAACGTTTGTTTTAACTTACACTTATTTTTTTAAATATTCGATTTTGCTGAGTTAACCACACGAACTGTTAGTTTAATAGCACACTCGTCTGTGAGTTGGTTTAATTATAGGTATTCTGGTAAAAGTGTAAAAGTTTTCTTCTAAATCTTCTAAGCTAAAACTACAATGTCAAAAAAGCTTACCTCTAAACAAGAAGATATTCTTCTTCAAGACTACAGTAGAAGTCTATCAACAAAATCAAACGCACTGTTCTATGGAAATGGACTAATTGTCTCGGCTGTACCAATCAGTAAGTTGCAGTTAGTTTTGTTTAGATTTACAAGTTAGAGTTATTATTATCTTATTATTGGGTTTTGCTCAATTAATCGAAACATCAAAGCATTTTGAATGTTAAACTGCATTTATTCATATAATTATAATAATTTAAATTATAATGGACATTATGATGTGACTATTATTAGTATTAAAAGTTATTTTTTACTAGGAGCAGTAAAGCTAAATTGTTGAAAAAGTAAAAACAGTGAGAATTTTGTCAAAATTTCAAGTATATCTATAACAAAAAAGTTTCTATATCATATCATATTTCAAAGTATTTTTTCTAGTCTGTTATATATTCTACAAGCTGTTGAAACCCGCGGAATTTGAACCCGGGGAATTCCAACCCCCAGAACTATTTTTGCATGTATTCTGAAATCTGAGCCCATACTTAAACAAAAACTTTTTAATAGTTAGGAATTTAGGATAGAGTTAAACATAAAATAGAGTACATTCATGTACAATTAGTATTTGAAGCAAACATTAATATTGTTGGTTGGGGTGCTGCACAGAATGTCAGGCAAACTCATGGCCTCTGCCTCTCCTTGTGTCCCTTTGAAGTTGGATCCTTAGAAACTTCTATCTCTATCTTCTCTTCTGTTTTCTCTCTTCTCTCTCTCCTCTATCCCCTCTTCTCTCGTCTATTCCCTCTTATTATTTTCTCTCCTCTCCTCTCTCGTCTCTGCTCTCTTATCTCTCCCTTTCTCCTGTTTTATCTCTTCCCATTTCTCTCTGCTCTCTATTCTATCTTCTCTCTGCTCTCTACTCTCTCCTCTCTACTCTATTTTCTCTTTGCTCTCTACTCTCTCTTCTCTCTGCTCTCTACTCTATCTTCCCTCTGCTCGATCTGCACTATCTTCTCTCTGCTCTCTACTATCTTCTCTCTGCTCTCTACTCTCTATTCTCTCTTCCCTCTCCCCTCTTCTCACTCCTTACTCTACCCTCTCCGAACACTTCTCCTCTCTCCTTTCTCCTCTCCTCCCTCCTCTGTACTCTGTACTCTCTCGTCTCTCTCTCCTCTCTTCTATCGTCTCTTCCTTCACCTCTCCTCTTTCGTCTTTGCTCTCTTATCTATCTCTCCTTTCTCTTCTTTTATCTTTTATCTCTTATCTCTTCTCATTTCTCTCTGCATGCTCTCTACCTCTATCTCTCCCTCTCTCTCCTCACCCCTCTCTCATCCTTTCCCCTCTTTCCCCTGTCCTCTTGATTCTCTCCCCTCCCCTCCTCTTTCCTCACTCACTTCTCTCTCTCTCTCTCTCCCTTTGTCTCACCTTTCATCTCTCATCTCTTATTTCTTATCTATCCTCTTTTCTCTCTACTCTCCCATCTCTCGTGTGTTCACTCTCGTCTTTGCTCTCTCAGTCTTATCTTCCCTCTCTCATCTGTCATCTTTACTCTCGTATACTCGTATGTTCTCACCTCTCTCCTCTGTACTCTTCTCTTTCCCCTCATCTGACTCCTCTCTCCTCTCTCCTCTCAGATATCGTGTTCACTCTCATCCCCTCTCTTTTCTGCCATCTGTACTCTCCAATCTTCAGTGTACTCTTCTCTTTACCCTCCTCTGATTACTCTCTTTCCTTACTCCTCTTCTCTTCTCTCTTCTATACTCTCTCCCCTCTATTCTCTTCTCTCGCCTTTCTGCACTCTGCTCTCTCCTCCTTCATCTCTCATCTCTACTCTCTTCTCACTCTTCTCTGCTCTCCTCTGTCATCGATCCTGTCTCATCTCTCCCATCTTCTCTCTCCCTCTTCTCACTTCTACTCTTTCCTCTCTCTTCTCTCTCCCCTCCTCTCGCTTCTTACTCCAATATTATCTGCTCACTCCTTATCCTTACCCCATCATCTCTCTTTTTGTCTTTTATCTTTTCTCTTATCCTCCTCTCGCTTCTCCTCTCTTCTTATAGTCTATTCCTTCTCCTTTTCACTCTCATCTCATCAGCCATGAGCTTGATTCTTTATCTGGCATTTGAGGTTAAAGTCTGTCAATCCCCGCTTCGAAAGCGTTTGTGGAACGTAGTACTCTCATAGTTGTTATGCTTTAATCACATCATATTTCTGGCCAATTAGCAGCCCTAAGAGCGAGGAATTTGTGTATCTCCCTCCAGCCCAGCTCCACCACCACAGTCTGCAGCAGTCTAGCAACCAAGGAAATACGTATTTCTTAGGAGCCATTTAAATTTTAAAGTACCTTATGCAAATCTTGATGTTAAAATTTTCATGGTGTAACTAATTTAGTAGGATTGCATTGTAATCACTACTAATCAGTTATTCATTAATTTTTCGCTATTTTTACAATACAAACCATCCCACATCGCCTTGATTTGCCATCCACTGTTAAACGGCTGCAGACTTGTCTATACAGAGGACAGTGGTTTGAATCTCGCTGAAACTGTCTCTCCTCTCCACGCCTCTCCGCGCTCGGGGTGCCGAGAAGGCTATTAAAAAGTTATTTCAAAACACTGTACATTCGCTAAGTACATTGAGCCCTATCGCCTGACCCTTCGTCTGGGCTGGGGGAATGAGTGAGTGAGAGGCACAAACAACAGAAAAAGCAGACAAAATTCACATGCTTACAGTTTCTGTCCTGATTGAGATACAGAGTTGAGACTTTACATGTAGGCAGAGAATGAGTCAATAAAGAATTGTGTCAAATTTGAAGTCAATCGCTTCACGTGGAGCAAAACTATGGCAGCCGAAAGTTAGGCATTTTGAAACCTACTCACACCCTTTGCCCAGATCGGGAAAGAGAGGCAGGTGGGCAGAGGTTGGGGTGGTTGCTACGCTGAAAAAAAACAGCCTAACTTTAAAAGTGCACAGCGGCTTTCAGAATTAACTTTGAGATTTGAAATTTTACACGATTGTGCCAAAATAGTTGAAGATTGTCTGTGTCAAATTTGAAGAGAATTGGTAGAAGTGGAGCGGCGCTATGGAGGATTAAGTGAAAAAATCGCGCATTTTGAGCAGTTTTTTGTACTTTTAGGTAGGAAGACTTGAGTCTAGGAAATTTAAAGGTAGCCTAAGACATTCTCCGTAGTAAGTTTAGGGTCGGTGTAAAGTTTGGTGTAATTTGGTTGAGCGGTTTGGGAGTCCATAGCGAAGTAATTTGTCCACAGACAGACAGACAGACAGACAGACAGAGTTTTGATTTTTATAGGTAGAGATATAGTTGCATTGCAACTCAGACTTGGCTTTTTGTGTTTTTTACTTATTTATTCAGTGATGTAAAGCATTAAAACAATAGTTTTTATTCAGAACTGTTTTTAAAGTCTTATCTATCTTTCAAAAAACTTTTTTAGATACATTACCTTCTATCAAATGTCCACAAAATTGTTTTACCATTTTATCCCACATTTTTGGATTTTGCCATATATAAAGAGTCTTACATGCACTTATTGGGTACCAGTTGTTTCGCTGACAAGACATTTCAGTGACAGACGTTTCGGTGACAAATAGTCATTTTGGTGACAAGTTGCAATTGTGATAGACACACTTCATTTTCAATGAAAAATCGAATATTTCATGAGTATTGTTATTTTAGTGATAAGAGGCGTTTCATAATATTCGGTTGTAGTTATTTTGTTAAGATTTATGTTTCATAATGTAGTTAAAAATTTTCGTCGAAAGAATATATTTAAAAAAAGAAAGCAAACTAATTATATTGTTTTCTTCCTGTGCAGATCATTTTGAATTGTCCCAGAGTGTTCAGACACATAAACCATAAACCTAGAGAGAATCCTCATGAAATGCAGACCACGAGAAAGGCGGAGATATTCATTTGTCAATGCTTTTGCATGTTTAAATTGGAAAACATAATTCAAAAGACCGCAACTCTGTAATTGTAAATAAACAAAATTAAATACAGAAATACTTTACTGTTTAAAAAAATATAAAATTTTAGGCTCAATATCCCTTAAGATTTTCTAAGTAATTTTCTGTTTAAAAACAGAACGGCTATAACTAAAATTGTATTTTTCTTGTCACCGAAATGACTTTTGCTTGTCACCAAAAGGACTGTCACCGAAATGACTGTAATCCCACTTATCACATAGTTACAATATATACAAAGGGTTGCAAATGCACTTGGCACATAATTATGACATATTGTAATCTCTAATTTATATTGGCAAGAACATTTTTGACAAAACTGTTGACTTAGCTATAGTATAGGGGACTTTGTATATCTAGAAATAGCAAGGAGACATTGTTGCCCATTTTGCTAAGCCCTGGCAACCATGAGTAGCTAGTGCTGCAATGTTATATAGAGTTTTAGTAGTGCCAGTGTCTATAGTGCAGTCCCCTATCAAGGAGTCTAGGAAATAGATTGTTGCTTTCCTGGTAGCCTTTAGGTAGTGGACAAGCTGGTAGAGATTCTTGGGCCTAAAAATGTCAAAGGTCCAGGTTTGGGCAAAGGTAGATAAGCCTATCCTGAATAAAGGCATTTACAGATAAAGTGTTCTATATTCTCAATACTGGAAAGGCAGAATGGGCATTCTTCACTGCAGATTTTTCCTTAGAGGTGACAATGCATCTAACTTGAATTTTCAAATATTCCATTTATATTTTTTATATCATAGAGCATATTGTAGAACAGGCTCTATAGCTTGTCAATTAACTTGTTTAAATTCTGACTTGAAAAATCTTCAAACCCAGATAGCATAAAAGCCTGTTTCTATTGCTTGAAGAATAACAAAAAACTGAATAAAGTTTAGATAACTTTAAAAAATATGTTCTTATGACTTGTATAGCTGCAGGCCCAGGATCAAAGTTTTCTTGCACACTTGCATGCTCTATAGGATATCCATGCATTTTTTAATTTGCTCCAATAAGGCCAATATCAGTTATGACCTATATAACATTGCATATGTTTACTTCTAAAGTCAGGCATGTAAGTTCACATCCCCCACCAACCCCACAGTGCTGTTCTGGCGCATCCACATGATGGACCCCTACCAGAATGCTCCTCTGTTTGCTGCTGTGGTCCTCGGCTGCTCCTATCTGATCGCCTTCGCCTACAAGAATGTAAAATTTGTGGTTAAGCACCGCATTAGCCAGGTGCGCGAGGACGCCATCAGCCAGGAGCTCACCCAGGAGGCGCCCAAGGGCAAGAAGGTCAGCAAGAAGGAGCGCGATGACATGCTGCTGTGGCGCAAGAACGAAGTTGCTGACTACGAAGCCACCACGTTCTCAATCTTCTTCAACAATGTCATCTTCCTGCTGCTAGTGGTGTTCCTGTCCTTCTTTCTGCTGCGCTCCAGCTCGAATTTGGTGAATTACCTGCTGTCCATGCTGCTCTCGTCTGGCTTTGTGGCCCTGCTCAGCACCGGCTCGGGGGCTGGCAAGCGCTGAATCTGGGATCTAAACTTACTCGCAACTCTGATTCTCGGTTTCGGGTCTTAATTTCCTGTTTAACGCCTAATAATTAGACCATGTGTTGTGAATCCGCATCGTATCCGCTATTTCAATAATTCAAGATTTTATTGAACTATAGTCTATCTGTACGCATAGAAACTGACGCTTGTTTTGTTGTAACTTTAGGTAAGAAAATCTAATCTAGTGAAATTCTGCCATTTTTATTCACGTTTCGTCTGGCCGTTCCTTACACTGTCTCACTAATGTTTCTGTTCCGCTGTTGTAAACCGCTTAGCACTGAATTTATAGCGAATTGTTTTGCTCCCGCTCTAGCCTGTTACCAATAATACAATGTCTGAAATACAATAAGCTAAATTGGGCGGCTAAAGCTTGCTCTTTGAATCCGTGCCAAGCCGTGCTGGCTGGCCATCTGGAAAATCAATTTCATATTGTTTGTCCTTAAATTTGTGGTTTCTTATCGATCACAGATACTTACACAATTACTAGATAGGCCACTCAGCACATTTTCATGTAAGCTACTTTCAGTTCAGTAGTAAGTTAAACAGAAGCATTTTAATGTATTTTTAAAGCCAAGGCTTACTTATTGGCTCTTAACCCCCCGGCTTAAACCTTCCAACCGCGCCTTTCCACAATACCCCCTACACTGCCCAAATTTTTATTGCCTTAAGCTGCCATGTAGATTTCAGTGGAGTGGCTAATATACATTATTGCTGAACCAATAAGGAAGCTGTCTAAACTTATTAAAATCATTCCAGCTGCCTTTATTTTTATATAATAGCTTATGTACTCTTCTTTGCTACTGAACTGAAAGTAGAAAGCTGATTTACCACGTATACATGCCTGAGTGGCCCATCCAGTTATATTTGTGTTATCGATTCACTGAAAGTCCTGATTAGAATAGTAACAAATAAGCCTAGAATTGATTTTCTGTCTGTAGTGCAATGTAAAATTTCACAGCACTTGTAACGGCAGAGATATAATAATTTATTCTATATTTGAAAATTCTTGTTAAAACTCCAGTTTAAAGCAGACAATTTTTGGTTTATCCTAAATCCAGCAACCGAGATGCGTCACATCAACACGCGTGACAGTTACCTATCGATCGATAAAACAATGATTACTATCAGATTCAAAGCCTCTTGTACACATACTGCTACTGCCCTGCAGAATAAGTAGCACATATCGAGTATGTGTAGGAATTTAAATAAATTGTTAAGCACTCTGACAATAATTATTTGCGAAATTGAGATAACGGCCGAAAATGTTACAAAAGCAGATTTAATGTGTATTGGGAATATTTCTATATGGATTGCTTGACAACGCAACGAATTTTACAATGGAGAAATGCTTAAGAAAGAATTTCCGCGGGCAGGATAATTAGTAGCTCTAATGTATGCTGAGCCGGTTTATAGCACTGCCGGCTGCCCTTTAGCAACAACTACGCAGCCGCCAGCGTCACTGACAGTCCGAGCTGGGCGCCGGCTCACGCAGCAGAAAGTTGCCGTCAATCCAGACGTTGTGCCGCTGCAGTACGGTGCGCCACATGCGCGACTCCGCCGACTGGCGGGCTGGGGACGGGCTCAGCGACGAGGAGACTGCGGATGAGGCTGCGCGGTATGGGAGAGGGGGCGGTTAGTACTTTCTCATAATCAGTCCCTAAAATCACTTGTTGTAGGTAACCATCCAGGGTGGGATAAAGCTAATGTTATAATTAAACCAATGAGATAAACTTCATTCATACACGTATAATAAACCAATGCGATATAAACCATTCAATTGTTCAGAAACTTCTTCAACCCTCGTAATAATAAAAATGGATTACTGAGTAACACCTGCCGTAATGGGCACAAATTGCGCGGCGCATCTGAAGACTGCGTACGGCTGTTCAGTTCAAGGAGCTGCAGGGGGTCGCCACACACCCTCAATTACCCCAGCTAATGCTCGCACCCATTTTACAGCTGGGTGAACTGAAGCAATGCAGAGTTAAGTGTGTTGCTCGAGGACACAAATTGTTCCGAGTGGGTCGGGAATCGAACCCCCGACCTTCCAGTCGTGAGTCCGAGTCTCTAACCACTAGACTGCCACCCCCAGCATCTCATATTAGTCGAACCCTCCACTATCATACACAGCTAGCTGCCACCCCGCCGCTCACCCAGAGCCCCGTCGTGGTCGCACTGCAGCAGCACGCAGCCCAGGCAGGTCTTTGTTCCCGGCACCAGTCGGTACTTGTCCCACACCGTCAACTCCAGTCGGCGGGAGTGCAGTTCAGCGACTGAGACATTCTCAAACTTCAGCACCAGATTCCAGACCGGGCTGCAGGACCGGCGAACCGGCGGAGTTCGCAGCTTGCTGGCCAAGCCGCCGGGCTGTCCGGGGACGGGGAGCAGGCAGCTGCGGGGTGCGGCGGGTTGCTAAACTGCATGCCATTGAATACAGAATGCATCATCTGTAACCCATTAGAGTCCACAGTAATCCATTGCTTTCTATCAATAATCCATGGTCTTTTATCGATAACCCACCGTCTTCTATCGATAATCTAATGTCTTCTATCGATAATCCACTGTCTTCAATCCATAATCCATTGCCTTCTATCAATAATCCATTGCCTTCTATCGATAATACATTGTCTTCTATTGATAATCCAATTTCTTCTATCGATAATCCACTGTCTTCTATCGACAATCCATTGTCTTCTATCGATAATCCACTGCCTTCTATCAATAATCCACTGCCTACTATCGATAATCCACTGCCTTCTATCGACAATCCACTGTCTTCTATCGACAATATACTGCCTTCTATCGATAATCCACTGCTTACTATCGATAATCCACTGCCTTCTATCGATAATCCACTGCCTACTATCGATAATCCATTGATCCGCCATCTTCCCACCGATACTAGCAATCCCCCAGTCAACCAAGCCACCGCTCCAGCTCACAGCTTCACGTAGGGATCCGCTGCCACCGCCCCCAGCCGCCCGGACGCGAGGTTGCGGGCCTCCTTGATCCAGACGCGCAGCTCGCCGCGGCTGGCCACCTGCCGGATGTCGGTGATGCTGACGCTGCCGGCAGTGACGTACTTCAGCGACAGCGTCAACTCGCCGATGTACTTCCGGTGCGCCAGCTGCAGCTTGGAGGCGGCCGGCTCAGCGGGAGCCCGAAAGCGGAACCAGCGCGCCTCGCGGCAGTCGAGCTGCGCGGAGGTGAGAGAAATCTCCAGCTCGCCAAGAGGCCGGTCCGGCTGCAGCAGTGCCGAGCTGTGCCAGGCCGACACTCGCAGCTTCCTGGTCTCCAGGTCCGGCGCGCTGATCCGGTACTGGGGTGGGGGTGGAGTGGCTGGGTGACTGGGGTGGCTGATTGGTTGGGGTGGCTGGGTGACTGGGGTGGCTAATTGGTTGGGGTGGCTGATTGGTTGGGGTGGCTGGGTGACTGGGGTGGCTGGGTGACTGGGGTGGCTGATTGGTTGGGGTGGCTGGGTGACTGGGGTGGCTGATTGGTTGGGGTGGCTGGGTGACTGGGGTGGCTGATTGGTTGGGGTGGCTGGGTGACTGGGGTGGCTGATTGGTTGGGGTGGCTGGGTGACTGGGGTGGCTGATTGGTTGGGGTGGCTGGGTGACTGGGGTGGCTGATTGGTTGGGGTGGCTGGGTGACTGGGGTGGCTGATTGGTTGGGGTGGCTGGGTGACTGGGGTGGCTGATTGGTTTGGGTGGCTGGGTGACTGGGGTGGCTAATTGGTTGGGGTGGCTGGGTGACTGGGGTGGCTAATTGGTTGGGGTGGCTAATTGGTTGGGGTTGGCTAATTGGTTGGGGTGGCTAATTGACTGGGGTAGCTAATTGGTTGGGGTGGTTTTGGGTTTTAGGTGAAGTCAAACCCAAAAGACCAAACTATGTATCGGAACTCCCTAACCAGGCTGAAATTGCACTGTACAGGCATTTCTGGTTTGAAATGGAAATAAGCTCTTTACCTTCAGCTTCTCATCGAAGATGGGGCACAGCGAATTCTTCTTCACCTTTGTGCGACGCTTCGCGCCGCGCGTTTGGTCCGGCAGCAGGCAGGTCTTCACGTAGCTGTGGGCAGGGCAGCCAGAAGTCACGTGATCAGCCACGTGAACACCTCGCCAGCAATCACATCGGCACTCACCAATCTGCCCTCTCGGCACTCACCAATCCGCCCCCTCGGCACTCACCAATCCGCCCTCTCGGCACTCACTAATCCGCCCCCTCGGCACTCACCAATCCGCCCCCTCGGCACTCACCAATCCGCCCCCTCGGCACTCACCAATCCGCCCCCTCGGCACTCACCAATCCGCCCCCTCGGCACTCACCAATCCGCCCCCTCGGCACTCAACAATCCGCCCCCTCGGCACTCACCAATCCGCCCCCTCGGCACTCACCAATCCGCCCCCTCGGCACTCACCAATCCGCCCCCTCGGCACTCATCAATCCGCCCCCTCGGCACTCACCAATCCGCCCCCTCGGCACTCACCAATCCGCCCCCTCGGCACTCACCAATCCGCCCCCTCGGCACTCACTAATCCGCTTCCCTCGGCACTCACCAATCCGCCCCCTTCGGCACTCACCAATCGGTGCGCCCGCGGCGGGCATCGGCAGCCGGCAGGTCCCGGCACTCGATGATGTGCACAGCGAAGGCGGACGTCTTGAAGTTGAAGTCCAGCGCCAGTTTCACCGCACCGCAACCTTCGTCGTCTTCCTCGCAGACTTCGGTCCGCCGGCCGGAGTCGCTGGCCACCGGTGACGCCGTCGCTGCTGCTGCCGCCGCTGTCGACAGACAGGGCGACACCGCACGAGGCGACACAGCGACATTGCAGCCGCCGCTGTCGAGGTTGTGCGCTGCGACCACTGGCCGGGGTTCCGTCTGCAGAGTCCGCAACGTCGTAGCCCGCTCCACCGCTCCAGCCTCCGCCTGTGATGAAGCTTGGGCGAGGTCGGACTCAACAGGGGCGGCGCGGGATGGCGACCGCTCGAAAATTGGGTGGCCTGCGAGTTTGTCAGAATTTGAAGCTTTCTGGAGGCAGAGAGTGAGAGGCACTCGGCCGATCACCAGAGCGCGCTTACCAAAATGCGTCACGGAACCATTGCCGACGGGGTCGGGCCAGCACTTGGCCTGGCGGTCTAGCAGGAATCTCACAATGTCTGCGCGAGGGAGAGGAGGCGGCGCGGATAGAGGAGAGGATTGGGAGAATTGATCGCATGGCAAATACTGCAGTAGATGCCCCCAGCTAGTCTTATCTCAGGCTGGGGAGCGCAGCGCTCGTCCGTCTCCCTCGCAATCTCAGAATCGCTCTCATATCAGATCGCTCCGAACTCATAAATAAAACCGCCCGTCTATCGCAGTAAATAGTCGAAGACTCTTCTCACCCGGCGCCTCTTCCGACCGCGCCAGGCCGGCGTCTTCTGACCCGACAGCTTCGGCGGGCGCACCGTCGGCGCCTGAGTCGGAGCCTGCGTCGGCAGCGGCGGCGGCCGGCGGGCTGTCCTTGAATCTCCGGGGCCGCATCTTGTTGAACAGGCGGTAGGTCAGAGGCTGCTGCTGCGGATCCTCCAGCTGCTGCTGCTGCTGGCTGTTCTGCGACGGCTGCCGATTGAAGTCCGTTGAACGTCGAGAAGCCGGCGAGCTGTCCGACTCGGCCGATCCGACACCCGACAGGCTGCCTTGAATTGTGCGAGAGGCAGCGGCGGCAATTGATGAGGAAGGCGGATTCTGGGGGGCTTCTTTTATCGTCGGTGGGGGCGCGTGGAAAACTGAGATAAGCCAGTTGGGCGCCCCGACCTCAACCGGCATGCAGGCCGCCTGATAGCCTGCCGGCAGGGCCCGATCCAAGCAGCTCAGCTGAGCTGCCTCCCATCCCCGACTGCCTTGCCAAAGCGGCGCGGCGCAGGTGGCAGCGAGGTCGCTTCCCAGGCATTTCTAATACTCGGGGAACAAATGGGATAATGCGAGTTGAGGACTGGCGGGCCAGGGGGGCGCCATGGCAAACAGCGAATTGACAAGCTGTGATGGAGCACTTGCTGAGGAGGCTCTTCCTAGAAGCAGCAATTCTTAGCCCAAGCTGTAGCTGCCTGTCTTCAAGGGCTTCCTTCAAACAAAAGCAGAAGACATATAAACGCAGGCAGCTCATGCAGCCTTCGGGTCACATGGGTTCTGGTCCAAGAAAAATGATAGATAGATAGACAGACAGATAGATAGATAGATAGATAGATAGATAGATAGATAGATAGATAGATAGATAGATAGATAGATAGATAGATAGATAGATAGATAGATAGAGATAGATAGATGGATAGATAGATAGATAGATAGATAGATAGATAGATAGATAGATAGATAGATAGATAGATAGATAGATAGATAGAGATAGATAGATAGATAGATAGATAGATAGATAGATAGATAGATAGATAGATAGATAGATAGATAGATAGATAGATAGATAGATAGAGATAGATAGATAGATAGATAGATAGATAGATAGATAGATAGATAGATAGATAGATAGATAGATAGATAGATAGATAGATAGATAGATAGATAGATAGATAGATAGATAGATAGATAGATAGATAGATAGATAGATAGATTGGTCTCTCACCAGAAAGCTTGTCAATCAGCGAGCTCAAAAAGTCTCTATTACGAAGTTGCTGTTGCTGCTGATCCGCACTCTCTGTACTCTTCAACTGATGAAGCCGCCTCAGACTCAGCCATCGACTTGAGGCATCGTCGCATAGTCTGGAATGAAGGCAAAGGCGCGGCAAAATGAGCACAGGAGAATAAGGCAGAGCAAGTTAGTCACAGCGGGCTCCTCGCAAGAAACAGCTTTGCCAGCTCAAGCCAAAGTGGAGAGCAACTATAAATTTCAAGCGCGGCAGCCGTTACGAGGGGCACTAGATAAGTTTCTAGCTGCGGTCAACATGTAACAGTTATAAAGATGAAACTTTCAGAGCTTTTCAAAGTACTCTCCATCAGCTTGGATACACCGCCTCATCCGCTCAAACCAAGTTTCAAAGCAGTGGCGCCACTCTGAGTGGGATACCCCCTCAACGGCCGATCTATAGGCATCAACAGCCTCTTCGGCGGAGGAAAATCGGCACCCTCGCATGGAATTCTTGATGAATGGAAATAAAAAAAAGTCACACGGTGCCAGGTCAGGTGAATATGGTGGATGACTGAGCTGCTGGAAGCCCACCGTCTGTAGAAACTCTCGAGTTCGATTCGCCGTGTGCGCACTGGCGTTGTCCTGGTGCAGCCAGAGACCTCGAACGCCGCACTTTGGCCGCGCCTCTTTAAGGCTGCTGATGACACGCGGCAGGCAGACGGTGCAGTACCAATCTGCAGTCACTGTGCGCTGGCTCTCGAGTGCTACAGTCGCAATGTGGCCAGTCTTTCGGAAGAAAGTTGCCACCATTTGCTTGCCAGTGCTCCGACCCCTGACAACCTTGGTCGGCGGGGCTTCATCTTCAAAAGCCCACACACGCGACTGGCATTTCCGCTCGGGTTCGTAGCAATACACCCACGTTTCGTCACATGTGACAATGTCTGTGACAGACTTCGACGTCCCTCCGCCAAACCTGTCCAGCATTTCCTGGCACCAGCTCATGCGGGCCTGCTTCTGCTCGGTGGTGAGCAAATGCGGCACCCAGCGACTGGTCAGCTTGCGGACAGCGAGGTGATCACGAAGGATAGAAGCGACTGTCGGCGATGAGATTCCAAGACATGCCTCAATCGTTTGATACGTCACTCGCCGATCAGCCTCAATCATGCGCCGCACGCGGTCGATAGTTTCAGGTGTCGTCAATGAAACAGGTCGGCCGGTTCGACCTTCGTCTTCCAAGCTGTCTCGGCCACGCTTGAACTCCCGGAACCAGGCGGTGACGGTGGCGATGGATGGCGCAAGGTTAGGAAAGGCAGCAGACAGCCGCTCGTGGCACTGGTGAAATGTCAAGCCGCTCTTAAAATCGTAGAAAATCATGGCACGAAAGTGTTCACGATTGAGCTCCATTACAGTGCTGAAAGAGTCACAGACCTTGTTGAGACAAAATGCGACAGTGAGAGAATGGTGACAATTAGGTGCATGAAACTTTGGGGACCATGATAAAACTTCTTATTCAATATGCTCAGAAAATATGGCCTAATTTGAATAAACGGTTTGACCGCAGCTAAAAACTTATCTAGTGCCCCTCGTATTAACCGGAATGTTCCGTTTTATGCGACAATTTTCTGACTTAATTGAAATATTTCTCTACCCCGGCAATCATGAGGCTGGGAGGATGGGGCCACGCTCGCCAACTCTCCCAGCTGTCCTGAGGCTCCTGCGCGGATTTTAGAATAAACTAAGGACGACTCAGAGTGGGTGATGCCGGCCTGGATGCTGAGATGGGGCGCTGAGCAGCGACAGCAGCTGTACTGATGATCATCATAAATCCCTTCCTTGCTCCGTCTGCCCGCACCCCGGGATCAGAGAGGGAAAGAGGGATAGCTGCCCCCCCCCTCAATCGTTCTCTGTCGGGGCTGCAGAGACTCAGCAGAGAGCGGCTGGAACAGGTGGGGAGGCTGGGGATTAAGCTGCCTGCAGATTAAAGAGTGCTCAGGATTAAATGATTGATATTTTCTGCGTGATCATAATGGATTGCTAATCTGACTTCATTGGATTAGTGAATAGAATGGATTGCTAATCTAGCCTACATGAATTAATGAATAGAGTGGATTGCTAATCTAGCCTACATTGAATTAGAGTAAGGAATACCCAATGGATTGCTAATCTAGCCTTCATGGATTTAATAAATATAATGGATTGCTAATGTAACCCAAATTTGTTAAGGAATTGAATGGATTGCTAATCTAGCCTACATGGATTAAGGAATAGAGTGGATTGCTATATATTATGATAGTGCGGAAAAAGTTAACCAGTAGAGTTAGAACTTGAAAATGCCACTCAAGTACAATTTTGTTATTTAAGCAACCTAAAACGGGGCAGAAGCCTCATAAATTGTTTCTATCCGGCATTCTGCATCAAATTTTCGCATATCTATAGTTCTAACGGCAGCAAGCTAATGAATTATTAATGAGGAAGCGGCGGGCCGGTCCGTACACAGCATTGGGCGGGAATCGAAGATGCGAGCCCTTCGCCTGCTGCAGATTCTGGGTGGCGGGGGGGGGCTTCAGCGGATTTGGGGCAATCGGCCCAGTACTGGCTGGCTCCGACGGCCTGGGAGGAAGAGAGACGGGGAGAAAAACAGTTTGAGAACGGATAGGCGATGCCGGAGAGATGCTGGGGCGGTGTGGGGATGAGGGAGGCTGAGGCCAGCAGTAGGGGAGAGCGGGGCAGGCAAGGGAGAGCGGAGGTGGCCGATCGCTGAGCCGAGGTTGCAGTGAGCGGAATTGAATTTAATGGGGGGGGCTTCTGGCATCCTCGGCCTCGCTTGGAGCAACGGGCAGGGAGGGGAGGTGGTGGGTGAATCGCTAAGAAATGGAAGAGACCTGGGGCGAGTCGGACACCTGGCCGATGATCTGGCCGATTCGGCAGGGCTGGCCAGGAGGGGCGCGGATTGAGTCCTGACGGAAGCGGAGTCAAGATTCTTTAAAGGGCTCTGTTTGCGAATCGGATCCCAAGCTAACGGCTAAATATAGGCATTGAGATCGCCAGCACAGTGGAGAGGTGAGCAAGAAAGGGGAGATTAAGAGATGGAGAAAAGGAAAAGAAGAAAGGGGGAGATAGAGGAGAGGTAGAAGAAGATAGAGGAGTGAGATGAGTGAGAGGAGGAAAGGAGGAGAGGAGTTAGCGGGAGAGAGGATATAGGGGAGAGATATTGAGGGAGGAGAGAGAGGGGAATGAAGAGAGGATGAAGAATAGGAGAGAGGGGATGAGCGAGGGGGTTGAGGGAGTGGGGTGAGGGAGGAGATAGAGGGGTGAAGGAGGGGGTGAGGGATGAGGGATGAGAAAGAGAGAGGGGGTGAAGGGTGAGAGAGAGAGGGGTGAGGGAGGAGAGAGGGGGTAAGGGAGGGGGTGAGGGATGGGGTGGAGGGAGGAGAGAGAGGGGGTGAGGGATGAGAGGGAGGGGGTGAGGGATGAGAGAGAGTGAGTGAGGGAGGGGGTGAGGGATGAGAGAGAGTGAGTGAGGGAGGGGGTGAGGGATGAGAGAGACTCTGAGTGAGGGAGGGGTGAGGGATGAGAGAGAGGGGGTGAGGGATGAGAGAGGGGATGAGAGAGGGGGTTGAGGGAGTGGGGTGAGGGATGAGAGAGAGGGGGTGAGGGATGAGAGAGGGGGGTGAGGGATGAGAGAGAGGGGTGAGGGATAAGAGAGAGTGAGTGAGGGAGGGGGTGAGGGATGAGAGAGAGGGGGTGAGGGATGAGAGATAGGGGGTGAGGGATGAGAGAGAGGGGTGAAGGATGAGAGAGAGGGGGTGAGGGATGAGAGAGAGGGGGTGAGGGATGAGAGAGAGGGGGTGAGGGATGAGAGAGAGGGGGTGAGGGATGAGAGATAGGGGGTGAGGGATGATAGAGAGGGGATGATGGATGAGAGAGAGGGGTGAGGGATGAGAGAGAGGGGATGATTGATGAGAGAGAGGGGTGAGGGAGGAGAGAGAGGGAGAATATGGATATAGAGGAGAGAGAAATCATGGTATAGCAAGTGTTAAAGAAAACAATAAAAGCAGGGGGACGGGAATGCGGTGAGACTTACCTGAGCCACCTGGACTCCGAATAAAGTCTGGCATTGAGCATCGCAGAGCACGGCAATCAGAGGAGCCCCTTATGCTGGCAGATACGAATACAAAAAGCACACAGACTTCTAGGCGTCAGTTTGGCAGTGGGAAAACACAAAAGCAAGCGTGAGTTAGGAATCTGTTTACTCAAGTGGGGGCAGCACACTGGTTTGCTGGTAAAAGTGCAAGGCTGGTCACAACAGGGTGTAAATCAGAGAGTTTTGGGGTGCACACGTCAGGAAGAGGGCGCGAATAAAAAACAATTGGGATAGCTCCACGATACGATCGGTGAGACACAGAACATTCTAATAAACATAGGATTACCTTCGCCAATAGATCTCTTGCTACATACGAGTATAACGGTTTGTCCCAAAATACTCGTAGCTCATACCGAAAGAAAACATCTACAATTTATCTACCGCTTCTTGCAAAAGCAAAAGCAAAACATTTCTTTTCTGCTGCTCTTTTTAGTCTCTTTTTTGACGTTGTCCGGTTCGACTGCATTATTGTGCTTTTTTAATTTATGAGAAATCGATGAAAAGTTAAGCTCTACTACATGGAGTCTTTTTAAGGCTTACATCATAGCAAATGCTTTTAATAGATCCTCAGACTTTTCCCCCGTGATTTGCAAGTTTCCCGTCCTGAGTGATTGAGAAGTCCTTGGGTGGTGTCTCTGTTTTAAAGACTATCTTCAAGGACTATATACAGCTCTGCCCAGTGCTGTAATCGATATTTATCTATCTATCTATCTATCTATCTATCTATCTATCTATCTATCTATCTATCTATCTATCTATCTATCTATCTATCTATCTATCTATCAATCTATCTATCTATCTATCTAGGGATCTCTTTAGGGATCTAGATAAGGGTGGGATTAGCACCTTGGACACGAGCGGGACAGAGCGGCTGCTTGCTGCTGCGGCTGCTCCTGCCGCAGAGCTGCTGGAGACTCTTGCAGTTTCACAGCCGTACGCCTGTAGAGTAGAGAGATTTTTTATAAATTTAGTTGGCTCTCTGTGCAAGCGAGCCCTTCTGCGGGCTGATGAAGACCTGTCGGAGACTGAGCTGTCCGAGCATGGACTTTCGGTCTGTGCGATGCTGATATGGTCTCCTATGTCACGCTGACAGCGAATAATAAAATTCACTGACTGCTGAGTATCACAATCCTCATGACTGTGAGTATCACAATCCCCATGACTGTGAGGATCACAATCCCCATGACTGTGAGGATCACAATCCCCATGACTGTGAGGATCACAATCCCCATGACTGTGAGTATCACAATCCCCATGACTGTGAGGATCACAATCCCCATGACTGTGAGGATCACAATCCCCATGACTGTGAGGATCACAATCCCCAGACTGTGGGGATCATAATCCCCAATCCCCAGACTGTGGGGATCACAATCCCCAATCCCCAGACTGTGAGGATCAAAATCCCCATGACTATGAGGATCATAATCCTCATGACTATGAGGATCATAATCCCCATGACTGTGAGGATCATAATCCCCATGACTGTGAGGATCATAATCCCCATGACTGTGGGGATCACAATCCCAGGCTGTGGTGATCACAATCCCAGACTCTGAGGATCTCAATCCCAGCCTTAGAGCTGTCATTTACAACCTAGACCAGCCAGATCCCCTGAACCGCCGACTCACTTCTGCCGGTACCGCTCAGCCGGACTCGAAGAATCCTGCGGTCTCCGCGCCCTGGAGCAGCCGTGCTGCCGCACCAGCGCCACGGACTCCGTCCGGTCCTTGTCAGACAGGAAGCTGATAGTGATGAAGCCCGACCCGTCAGCGTCGGAGGGTTCGACATCTTCAGACTCTTCTCTGGCGTTTGCTGATTGCTGGCGATGGAGGCGCGGCTGTGCAGCTCGCCGGTGGTGCCGACGACAAGGCGGGGTGGCTGCTGCCGCTGCCGCCGACGATGCCGTCACCGGGTGCTGCAGCCCCGCCACTGTCTAGCTGGGCACGGGGCGGCCCACCTGCGGGCTGCGGATTGCGGAGGGAGCACCTGTGACTATTTATTGTCATAAATAAAAATGTACTTAACTGTTTTGAGTAACTAATTAATATTTAACACTGACATATTGTAATCTTCACTCAATAAAAATGGAAGTCATACTAATAAAGCAGGATAAAAGACAAAATAATTATATTTTTAAAAATCACAGATAAAATTACCAGTAAACTTTAAAAAGTTTATATTCAAAAATCTTGCGCTCAATATTTTTTTGTAATGCAGTGGCTTGTAAATTGTTTGAAAATATACAGAAAAATCATATGCTTTGGTTTAATTATGCTAATATATAACTGATAATTCAATATAATTTCTACGAATGATCTTAAATAAACTCACTGTTTGTTTTTTAACTTCAATCTAGTGAACAGAAAAAATACTTATATACTTTTAAGTGCAATAATTTCTTAAATACATTGCATGGCATAAATGGCAGTAGCAGCACATTCTTCAATGCATTAATTAGTAGAGCATAACAGATCCACATGTCCTCAGAAATTACTGCAAAAAACAAATGAAGTTTTCTAACTAATTTCAAATTTCTTTGTAAATTAACCAAATCCAACTATTATTTGAATCTAATAATAATATATTGCTATATTGCTCAAATCTCAGTATATACTTACTAATTTAAGTTGAAGCATAATCGAAACTGATAGTAAATACAGTGTCAGAAAAAAAGATAAGATAAATTTCATTACAAAAAATTATTGATTGGTATACCGATATATTTTGCTTGTTCACTACTATAGTTTTTAAGTCTCAGTAGGGTTTAATTAATATCTTAATTTTTTGCTACTTTGCCTAGTTCACTTGTTACTCATTATTCGTTGGCGCCTTTTTGGGCGAGACTTATATTCTCATTCTGTTAAAAACTCAGCAAATATCTGCAACAATATAACTGGCCAACTTTGTTATGTTAGGTTTACTTGTAAAGTAGTAATACACTAATAATACATACCTGTGCATGCAGTCTTCAAAACATGGACACTCACTACATCCCGAAAATACCGATCGTAAACGTAGTCAGTAGTACTTTTGATGTCAGTAGCAGTTTTTATGATAAAGGTCTAAGTATAATTATAATGCCTGTGCCTCTGCTAACTTGTGATTCTAATAGTTTGCTTGATCAGTATCCAATCCAAAGTTTGATTGCGAAGGACATTAGTGGGACCGAGCACGAAGTAAAAATATACAATTTAAAAAAGCGATGTTAAAAATCGCGTAAACGCTATCGAGTACATTTGTTTCAGCAGTGAAACAAAATGTCTTTCCGAATGAAACGCAAATGACGAGTCTGAACAAATAATTATCTCGACTTGAAACAAACCACAGCCGCTTATCTTTATAGGCTAGTCATATGGAAGTAGTTTTAGACAATATTATATCGTGACCGGAAGCAAAACATAAAAATGCGTTTTGGGGACTGTAATTGAATATATATAAATATAATCATTGAAGTTCATCTTTCCGGTCAACATATGATAAATTAATTTTACTAAAATTGCCATTGGTAGAACTTTATTTGGACGTTCGAGTCTATATATACGAGTAAATACTTTACAAAGCAGTGCTACGAATGCGTAAAATTAGCAAAAAATGGGGCGAGCAAACACTAGAAAAGCTCAAATGGTGGGTGTCCTATAATTTTTAGATCAAACTTTTAATTCAGGGAGTTCTAAAAATATCTAAAAAGTCGCCTTTAAATTCGAACGTCACCTAGCTGTTTGTTAATTGATATACTCGATCTTCCCACAGACAAAAGCAAAAATAAAGCAAACTTTCTGTTTCTAATAATAATTGAACTCACAAAGTGTAAAACTGATTAGGCTGCGCTATCTATACTTTGCAGAGCAAGCAGAAGCAACAGCAGAAAATGCGAAGCAGAAAGCAGACAGGCAAGCCAAGAAAAAAAGTGACGTTCATGAAAAGGCGGCAGCTACGTCATTCCAGCTGCCCGCCGGAGGACTTTGATGCTATCCTAGAGGAGGTTGTTGGTGACGCGCCAGAGAAGACCGGTGAAGTCGAAGAGGTGGCCGTGGTATCAAGTGAAACCAAGGAGGCTGAGGCAGCTAAGCCAGCAAAGGCATCCCCAACCGGTGACGGACATCGTTGGAAGTCAATAGAGGCCGGCAGTTCAAGCAGGGATGAGATTCCATCGTCATCTCCTTCGTCTCTGCCAAAGCCGCCTTCGCCGAAGCCACCATCGCAGCAGCAGCAGCCAACCGCGACGCCAATCGCATCCGCATCCAAGCCAACAACTGAGCGAGACGCGGAGACTTCGGCCACTCTGCTAGCGATCCCGGCGGTGGCCAGAAAGCTGGGCCAGCCGCAGAGCCGCAGACAGGCCGCTGAGCAGCGGGTGCTGCTGTCGCAACGGCGGCCACCGGTCGACTCCGTGGACAACAAGGCCGTGGTAGAGCAGATGATGCAGCGCCTCAGCGATATGCTGCGCACTCTGCACCCGCCTGGAGGAGGCGCCGCGGCGGCTGCGCCAGCCACCGATGAGGACGTCGCCGCGACTATCGCGGCCAACCCGTCGCCTAGCGCGGCCCGGCTGTTGGCGCACTGCCAGCGGGGCCAGATCCCCGAGCGCTACCGGCAGCTGCTGCGCCAGCTGGTGTCGGGCACCCGGCAGCAGCGGGCGGGCGACCGCAGGCGCTCGGAATGGGAGAAGAAGCTGCTGTACGAGAAGTGACCAGGAAATTCGAGCGTACCTCCGCTGCTAATTTGGAACCATTTGTTTTATTTCAGCCCATACGCACAACATATCTGTAATTGATTTTCTATATTTTACACTGTAATTATAAAACTTATTAAACGTCCCCCAAAAGTACCGGAGCACCACATTTGCAGGCAGTTTGAAATGCACTCTGTAATACGATAAATACACAGTTCGAAGCTTCCTGTCCTGTCTGTGTTTAGTAGGCTGCGCATTGCGCAATAATTGCGCCCATGGGTATCGAAATTAATAATTAGGCCTGTCAACTTAGCTGCCGTTTTGTCGCTTCTTTCAAATGGAGCTAAAATTTGCTAAAGAAGAAATCGCTGTATTATCGCAGCTGTTACAACTGCTCTCAGCGACTGACGCATGGAATTGCGGTGACCCCACTCGCTAATTGACCTATCCGGGATTGGGGACATCGATAATCCCCAGGTGTCAGCAGCATCACAGCTCCATCAATAGCTACTCAATCTATTTACAGAAATCTCTCGTGTTTGAGTGCTGGGGACGCCTCGCCGCTTCAAGTCCGCCATTCAGGCCGCGGCTGTCGATTTTTATGTATAATAAATTCTGCTGCAAGAAAATCTGCGACTTAACTTGATTGATTACCGATCAAGCTGGTTTTGAGGCCTGAGTGGATTCGAAATCAGCAGCTCAGCGGCTCGATTCCGTGCGCGGCTGCAATGACTTGGGGGCTTGTGTACGAAAATTGGCTTGGGGGTTGTTGTGTACATCCGTGTACATGCCGTGTACATCAGTGTACATGCTGTGTGCATCCGCGTACATGCTGTGTACATCCGTGTTCATGCCGGATTCATCCGTGTACATGCTGTGTACATCCGTGTTCATGCCGGATTCATCCGTGTACATGCTGTGTACATCCGTGTGCGTGCTGTGTACATCCGTGTACATACTGTGTACATCGTGTACATACTGTGTACATTGTGTACATGCTGTGTACATCAGTTTACATGCTGTGTACATCAGTGTACATGCTGTGTACATCAGTGTACATGCTGTGTACATCAGTGTGCGTGCTGTGTACATCCGTGTACATACTGTGTACATCGTTTACACACTGTGTACATCGTGTACACACTGTGTACATTGTGTACATGCTGTGTACATCAGTGTACATGCTGTGTACATCAGTGTGCGTGCTCAGGGGTCAGCGGAATGGGCACGCCTTGGTTTGCGGCAGCGCCCACAGCCCAGTGCAAACAAATTAGTTAGATCTGTTTTTTTCCCAGGAAGTATTTTTATCCCACCCACCATTTTGATGGATCCTGGATGTTGTTAACCAATCTGGCAGTTCAAAATGACTTCACTGGCCGCTGAAGCGAACAGGTCGGGAAATTGGAGTTCTCAGTCCAGCAGAATCACAGGAACTCGATTAATTTTGCTCAGCCGCGGAGCTCAAATTTCAAACTCTGAAATGGAAACCAAGGTTTGTTTTATTAAATTGAAAATCGAATTGGCAAACCCGAGGAAAGAAGCTAAACTGCACACTTTCCTACTACAATAGCTATCGCTACACCTGGAATCGAACCTAGGATCTCTGAAGCCTCTGAAAGCAGAAAACAATTCATCTATAAGCAGATCCACTACTTGTTAAAGTTTTCGTGAATCCAGAGCTGCAAAGACAGGCCTGAAGGCAGCTGACATGCTTCATCAGTTTGTGTCGCCACTCCAGACTCTGCATTTTGTTGAACTCCCCGGCCGCTGAAATTGGGAGCGCCTCTCGCTCCGCTGATTCCCGGCCAGCCGGCGAGCTGTTGCGGCGCGGCCGTCCGGCCGACAGGCAAATCCCCGCAGCCGCCGCTGGAAGACGCCAGCCGGGAAAATTGCATCCCTAATCCCCTCATTCGGTGGCCGGATTAGCCGTCGGGGGCCGGGGATCTGATTGGCCCGGCCGGGCCTCCCGGACTCCCCAGCCCGGCCCCTTCATCCAGCTATTAACGAGAGGATAAGCGGCAACCGCTGCTGCCTGAAACTTTCCTCTAGAAGCAGACTTTGCCGCTCACTCGGTCCGAAGCGTTGTTCGCCGAGATAAATTCGCCTCGCCGGAAGACAAGAGTCTCCAGGAGCTTTGCTGCGTCAGCCGAGAGACACGACTAAGTAAGGTAACCCGCCGGCTTTGCGTGCAAGCCGTGATGGCGCTTGGATAAAACAATTTCAAACTTTTTTTGCATTGATGAAGAGATCAATTGATGAAGAGAGAGCCACTACTTGTACATGCAGAGACAATGGGAGAAGCTGGGGATCCCAGACCCTGCAGCTGACATCCCCTTGGCATCGGGGAGAATCGAAAAATCATCAGCCTCTTCTCACCCTCCGGAAATCTGCCGTTGACATCTGATGCCGCTGAGATGCTGGCGCTCCTCTTCAAGCATCCTCAAGCAGTCTGCTTCTAAGAGGATATTCGGGGCCCGCCCCTCTGCCGCGGGGCGAGAGGCTGATCGTTGAAATTTGAATTTCTTCTTCATTCGGTCCAGCGATGATCTGCCAGATTCCGGGCCAGCTCCGTGGGCCAGGGGGGGAGCTGGCGGATGTTTGCAGGCCGAGCCGCGCCGGAAAAGAATTGAAAGCTGAGAATGGAAAGAAATTTCAAAAGCCGAAGGCTGGTAGGTCTGTGCCAGACTCTGAGCCCTGAGGATGGAGCGTCAGTTTCTTATTGTGCAGCAGCCGCTGCTCTCAGTGCTTGGGGGTCGCATGACTGCCTGGCGGGGCTGCAATCCGCTGGAACATGATGGATGCCTGGTCGGGAAACCGGGCGCGGAGAGCAGGCGACTTGGACCGGAAGCGGCCTGCTGAGCAGGCGGGTAGCGGCGCTCCGGGGGTCTGCAGAGATAAAAAGGCGGCCCCCAGAAGGTCTCAATACGTGCGCCGATATTTCTTGGCGTGCAGCCCAATGAAAGCCGGCGGTCATGTTCTGCGGATGTCGGCGGGGCGGAGGGGGTGCTGCCGGCAGCTCAGGCTGCAACTTTGGGGTGCAAGTGGGGGGGGGCTGAGCACAATGGCAGATCGGGGGAAAGAAGGCGGGCTCAGGTGGCCTAAAGGTAAAGAAAGGAAAGAAGAAAACTGAGCGCAGGCTGGAGAGCGCAAAAGACTGCGAGATGAGAACGAGGGGAAAATGGTCAAAAAAGCTCAAAGTTTATCTGCCAGAACAAAGTAGCGGAGTCGAGCAGGGTCTGAAGAAAACGGGCCCCAAACCCCCACAGACCCGCGACCATGGGCTATCGAGAGTTCCAGGACGGCAGCGATGAGAAAAAGCTGAGCTGGCTGGGGCGGGCGCAGTACGCCTTTGACAACCTGACCGGGATGCGGAACTCCAGGAAGCTCATCCTGCTGATTGTCTTCATAGCGCTGTTCCTGGACAACATGCTGCTGACCACAGTTGGTGAGTCTGTCTGTCTGTCTGTTTGTCTGTCTGTCTGCCTGTCTGTTTGTCTGTCTGTCTGTGTTTGTCTGTCTGTCTGAGTGTCTGTCTGTCTGTCTGTCTGTCTGTCTGTCTTAGTGTCTGTCTGTCTGTCTGTCTGTCTGTCTGTCTGTCTGTCTGTCTGCCTGTCTGTTTGTCTGTCTGTCTGTCTGTCTGTCTGTCTGTCTGTCTGTCTGTCTGTCTGTCTGTCTGTCTGTCTGTCTGTCTGTCTGTCTGTCTGTCTTAGTGTCTGTCTGTCTGTCTGTCTGTCTGTCTGTCTGTCTGTTTGTTTGTTTGTTTGTCTGTCTTCTGTCTGTCTGTCTGTCTGTCTGTCTGTCTGTCTGTCTGTCTGTCTGTCTGTCTGTCTTAGTGTCTGTCTGTCTGGTCTGTCTGTCTGTCTATCTGTCTGTCTGCCTGCCTGCCTGTCTGTCTGTCTGTCTGTCTGTCTGTCTGTCTGTGTGTCTGTCTGTCTGTCTGTCTGTCTGTCTGTCTGTCTGTCTGTCTGTCTTTGTGTCTGTCTGTCTGTCTGTAGATGCCTTTATCTATTTTGCTACTGCGTGCTGCAGCGAAAAGCAGACTGCAATGAATATCAGAGTAAAGTCTTAATCTAAGAGTGTTGTCCAATATGGCCCAACAAAAAAGAACTTATAAAGAAGTCGATCGCAAAGACCCGATGCAAGCGCGCTGGACCGTGGGGCAACAGCTTCCTGCATCATTTCCTCCGGCCCGTGATTGCCCCGGGCCTGCCAGCCTCCTCCCAGGCCGGGGCGGGGGCGGCCAAGACAAGACAAGAGAAGCGAGGCAAGGAGATTTCAGAGGCGCAAAGCATTGACTAGAAATGCGTTCTTTAAATGCTCGAAAAATAGCTGTTAAAATTGGATTAAAGGTCTTAATACAAATACGAGTATCAGATATTATAAGAGCCAGAGAGATGGAGAAGGAAAGAGAGGGAGAGGAGAGCGACAAAGGATGGACCATCAATTCCATAGCACTGACTCGGTGAAGACAGCTTTTGGATATTCCTCATCAAAGCAGAGACAGAAGTAGAGGAGGGAGAGAGATGGGAGAAAATATAAGAAAATGGAGATAGAGATAGAGAGAGTAGAGAGAGATGGGATAAAGAGTAACAGAGAGAGAGGGACATGGAGAGAGAGAGGGGGTCAGGGAGAGAGAGGGACAGGGAGAGGGTCAGGGAGAGGGAGGGACAGGGAGAGAGAGGGACAGGGAGAGAGAGGGGGTCAGGGAGAGAGAGGGACAGGGAGAGGGTCAGGGAGAGGGAGGGACAGGGAGAGAGAGGGACAGGGAGAGAGAGGGACAGAGAGAGGGCCGGGGAGAGAAAGGGACAGGGAGAGGGAGGGACAGGGAGAGGGAGGGACAGGGAGAGAGGGGGACAGGGGAGAGAGAGGGCCGGGGAGAGAGGGGGACAGAGAGAGGGCCGGGGAGAGAAAGGGACAGGGAGAGGGAGGGACAGGGAGAGGGAGGGACAGGGAGAGAGGAAGACAGGGGAGAGAGAGGGCCGGGGAGAGAGGGGGACAGGGGAGAGGGACAGGGGAGAGAGAGGGCCGGGGAGAGAGAAGGACAGGGGAGAGAGGGTCAGGGAGAGAGAGGGTCAGGGAGAGAGAGGGACAGGGAGAGAGAGGGTCAGGGAGAGAGAGGGACAGGGAGAGAGAGGGTCAGGGAGAGAGAGAGACAGGGAGAGAGAGGGTCAGGGAGAGAGAGGGACAGGGGAGAGAGAGGGACAGGGAGAGGGAGGGACAGGGAGAGGGAGGGACAGGGAGAGAGGGGGACAGGGGAGAGAGAGGGCCGGGGAGAGAGGGGGACAGGGGAGAGGGACAGGGGAGAGAGAGGGCCGGGGAGAGAGAAGGACAGGGGAGAGAGGGTCAGGGAGAGAGAGGGTCAGGGAGAGAGAGGGACAGGGAGAGAGAGGGTCAGGGAGAGAGAGGGACAGGGAGAGAGAGGGTCAGGGAGAGAGAGAGACAGGGAGAGAGAGGGTCAGGGAGAGAGAGGGACAGGGAGAGAGAGGGTCAGGGAGAGAGAGAGACAGGGAGAGAGAGGGTCAGGGAGAGAGAGAGACAGGGAGAGAGAGGGTCAGGGAGAGAGAGGGACAGGGGAGAGAGAGGGCCGGGGAGAGAGGGTCAGGGAGAGAGAGGGTCAGGGAGAGAGAGGAGCAAAAAAGCTGACAAGATGGAGAAGGGGTCGAGGAAAAGAGAAGAGCGGCTATTTCGACTTTTTAAGTACATTCTGAACTTTGCGAGGTGGCGATAGGCTTATTTACCAATAAAAACGGGCCACCCGCAGTGCCAATCATCCCGGACTTCCTGTGGTACATCCGGCACCGGGACTACAACTACACCGCCGAGTGCATCCAGCTGGCCAAGAACGAGACGATCGCGGCCCGCCACTCGCACCTGTTCAACAACTCCACGGACCAGTTCGCCCAGTGGGTGGCCGAGGCGGCCAGGAAGGGCCACCAGTCTGTCGCTGGCGAGTTCGGCAGCGGCGGTGGCGGCCGCGGGCCCGGGGAAGGCGGCGGCTTTCACCGGTTTTACGGCCGCATGCCGGTGCTGCACGCGGACAGGTACTTCGTTGAGCACGTGAAGTACATTCGGCTCAACGACTCCAAGATCCACGACTGCTTCGTTGAGGCGGACAACTGGCGGCACGAGCAGCTGGTGGAGATGAACATCCACGTTGGGTTGATGTTCGCGGCCAAGTCTGTCATGCAGCTCATGGTGAATCCGTTTGTGGGGCCGCTCACTAACCGCATCGGCTACTCAATTCCCATGTTCTCCGGATTCGTCATCATGTTCATCTCCACTATCAGTGAGCATGGCGGGGTCCTTGGGGTTGCAAATCGCTCAGAGTGCACAGCAGCACCGCAGCCACCCTCGCCTCTGCTTTCAGTTTTCGCATTCGGCGAGTCCTATGGTGTCCTGTTCGTTGCCCGGGCCATTCAGGGCATCGGGTCCGCCTGTTCCAGCGTTTCAGGTGAGGGCGTCATTTGTCTAGGAAACCCAACTATTATACCTGTAAGCCTCACTGTCGATGGTATTTGAGAAGCTTTGCCAAAATACGAGGATTTAAATGTCCCCTAAGCCAATTGAAAGGCATCAGAATCTGCAGTTTATTATCTTACAAAAAGACTCATTGTCAAGCTAATAACAACCCACCCACCTCATCCCAGCCACCCACCTCCCTCCAGCCACCCACTTCACTCCAGTCCCCTATCTCACTCCAACTACCTCTCACTCCAGCCACCCACCTCACTCCAACCACCCACCTCACCCCAGCCCCCCCACCTCACTCCAGCCACCTACCTCACCCCAGCCCCCCACCTCACTCCAGTCCTCCATCTCACTCCAACCACCCCCTCACTCCAGCTACCCACCTCACTCCAGTCCTCCATCTCACTCCAACCACCCCCTCACTCCAGCTACCCACCTCACTCCAGTCACTTACCTCACTACCGTCACCCATCTCACTCCAGTCATCCACCTCACTACCGTCACCCACCTCACCCAGTCCCCCATCTCACTCCACCCCACCTCACTTCAGCCCCGACACCTCACTCCAGCCCCCCACATCACTCCAGTCCTCCATCTCACTCTCGTCACCCACCTCAATACCGTCACGCACCTCAATACCGTCACCCACCTCACTCCACCCCCACCTCATTCCAGCCCCCACCTCACTCCAGTCACCCACCCACCCCACTCCGCTCCGTCAGTATTAATGCTATTAATGATCTGTTGAACCCGCAAGGCATGGGCATGGTGGCAGCCATCTACACGGAGGACGGGGAGCGAGGCCGCGCCCTCGGCATCGCGCTGAGCGGCTTGGCATTCGGAGTCATGGGTGCATTGAATGCTGGGACAGAATCCCGCCTTCCTCCAAAATCTTCTGTTTAAAGCACAAGAGTCTTACATTTTTATTTCGTTTCAGTTTCAAAGCACTTAAAGCATTTTATCTGCTGGATTGAACTTGATTTTCAGCATTATTCTTCAATTTGCCCTTGAACCTCGATTTTAGTAGGCAACTGTCTTTTTCGTTTTTATTTATTTGCTCTGACCGTCGTTAAAAAAACTCAAGAGGCTTTTTCCTGACACGACCATCAAACCCTGACCAGGACTGGGCATGCTGGCCACTCAGTACCCGGACGACAAGGAGAGGGGCCAGGCCATGAGCCTGGCTCTGGGCGGGCTCGCCATGGGAGTGCTGGGTGAGATTGGAGATAGATAGATAGATAGATAGATGGATGGATAGATAGATAGATAGATAGATAGATAGATAGATAGATGGATAGATAGATAGATAGATAGATAGATAGATAGATAGATAGATAGATAGATAGATAGATAGATAGATAGATAGATAGATAGATAGATAGATAGATAGATAGATAGATAGATAGATAGATAGATAGATGGATGGATAGATAGATAGATAGATAGATAGATAGATAGATGGATAGATAGATAGATAGATAGATAGATAGATAGATAGATAGATAGATAGATAGATAGATAGATAGATAGATAGATAGATAGATAGATAGATAGATAAGCAGCGCATTTATCTGACTACTCGTGCTGACTCTAGCATATAGAGCTGCCAATTTCGCACTAACTGCAAGCGCACCCCCTTGAGCGGCAGAGATTCGCTCCAAGCCCTGTCTATGCGTTTGATAATTTCCAGTAGCAAGAGCATCAATAATGTAAAGCAAATTTCGACCAATTTTCGAGGCTTAAATTCGGCTTCAATAACATTTTCTTACTAAAAACAAGCGCTAGTCATATTTAGTTTTTCTATAGACGCCATTAGATTCGCTGTTGTGTCTCTGAGCTCTCAGAATTTGCATTGGACTGCCGCTGCCAGCCAGCATCCCCAACCACTCAAACCTCCGCCCTCCGCCCCGCTCCGCCAGTCGGGCCTCCATTCGGCGGCCTGATGTACCAGTTCGTCAGCAAGGAGGCCGCCTTCCTGCTGCTGGCCGGCCTCGCTCTGCTGGACGGCGGTGAGTCATGCGCAGATTGCACTACTGACTAGCCGGACTGTTAGTAGGGCGATGCAGATTTTATAGGAAGCAACTTAACCATTTCAACACCCTTTTTTGAACTTTCGTAGTGCTGCAACTGCTGGTGCTGAAGCCCGGAGTCCGGCGCGAGGCGCAAGAAGGCGCCCCGCTGAAAAACTTGCTGCGCGACCCCTACATCCTGCTGGCCGCCGGCAGCATCACCTTCGGCAACATGGGCATCGCCATGCTGGAGCCGTCATTGCCTATCTGGATGAAGGACACCATGCGGGCGCAGAAGTGGGAGCAGGGGGTCGCCTTCTTGCCGTGCTCCATCTCCTACCTGATCGGCACCAACCTGTTTGGCGCGCTCGCCTTCCGGATTGGCAGGTGAGGGCGCGACTCTTTCTCGGGCCAATGCAATCGAGTTCGACTTGGAGCTTGTAGACGAAAACAGCGGAATGGGCAGGACTACTTGCGTCCTCGCGGCCCTAACTATGGAACCAACTGGGGTTGAAGCTGCATGAAATATGTCCGCACCTCACTCCGCACAGCCACCTCACTCCGCACAGCCACCTCACTCCGCACAGCCACCTCACTCCGCACAGCCACCTCACTCCGCACAGCCACCTCACTCCGCACAGCCACCTCACTCCGCACAGCCACCTCACTCCGCACAGCCACCCCACTCCGCACAGCCACCTCACTCCGCACAGCCACCTCACTCCGCACAGCCACCTCACTCCGCCCAGCCTGATCCAACCTCTATTTCAGATGGCTGAGCGCCGGTCTCGGCATGGTCATCATGGGCGTCTGCTTAATAATTGTGAGTGCATTGAATTCCTTTTACGAGCGTAGGTAGCCAAAAATACGCTCGTAATGTTGTTTTTTGCGAATTTGGCCAGCATTTTGAGCATACTAATCCATTATTGTCACTGCCCAGATCCCGTTCGCTAATTCCTTGGGCCACTTGGTGGTGCCAAACTTCGGCCTGGGCTTCGCCATCGGCATGGTGGACTCCTCAATGATGCCGCTCATGGGCTACCTGGTCGACCTGCGCCACGTCTCCGTCTATGGCAGCGTCTACGCGATCGCCGACATCGCCTTCTGCCTCGGCTTTGCGGTCGGTGCGTACGGAGCGGAGAGAACGGGAGGGCGCGAGAACTCTGGTGTTTGCGCAAGAGGGGTGAAGGAGCATCGGATTGGGGTGGATGCAAGGACTCCTGGACTACTAGTGGTCCTTGGGGCGGTGGTGGAGTGAGGTGATGGGTGGAGAAGTGTAGTTGATGGAGCAAGTAATTGAGGGAAAGACTCATCTGATGGTAGTTCTGTGCCGTACAAAAGCCTTGAAACCGCGTCTTAAACGAATCACCAGGCCCGGCTCTGAGCGGCAGCATCGTCAAGATGATGGGGTTCCGCTGGATGATGTGGTCCATCGCCATCATCGCATTCATCTACGCCCCGCTGCACTACTTCCTCAGGGACCCGCCGGCACGCATGGAGGATCGCGTAAGACAATTTTAAAACGCCTTTCATCAGCGGCACATCGTGACAAAATTAGGGATTTACAGTAGGGATTTTCCCTCCGACATGGACTTTCGCTGGGGTGGTTCTCCCCAATGTACACAGCCGGCAGGGCTGGGGTGGTTCTCCCCAATGTACACAGGCAGCAGGGCTGGGGTGGGGTGGTTCTCCCCAATGTACACAGCCAGCAGGGCTGGGGTGGTTCTCCCCAAAGTACACAGCTAGCAGGGCTGGGGTGGTTCTCCCCAATGTACACAGCCAGCAGGACTGAGGTGGTTCTCCCCAATGTACACAGCCGGCAGGGCTGGGGTGGTTCTCCCCAATGTACGCAGCCAGCAGGGCTGGGGTGGTTCTCCCCAATGTACACAGCCGGCAGGGCTGGGGTGGTTCTCCCCAATGTACGCAGCCGGCAGGGCTGGGGTGGTTCTCCCCAATGTACACAGCCGGCAGGGCTGGGGTGGTTCTCCCCAATGTACGCAGCCGGCAGGGCTGGGGTGGTTCTCCCCAATGTACACAGCCGGCAGGGCTGGGGTGGTTCTCCCCAATGTACGCAGCCAGCAGGGCTGGGGTGGTTCTCCCCTATCTACACAGCCGGCAGGGCTGGGGTGGTTCTCCCCAATGTACACAGCCGGCAGGGCTGGGGTGGTTCTCCCCAATGTACACAGGCAGCAGGGCTGGGGTGGGGTGGTTCTCCCCAATGTACACAGCCGGCAGGGCTGGGGTGGTTCTCCCCAATGTACACAGGCAGCAGGGCTGGGGTGGTTGTCCCCAATGTACACAGGCAGCAGGGCTGGAGTGGGGTGGTTCTCCCCTATGTACACAGCCAGCAAAAACCCGCAGGGCCTGGTGATGGGGGGCCAGAAGCCCGCCCAGTACCAGACGCACAACATCGACAACAAGGTGCCGCCGCCGGTGCCGCCGCCGCCGGTGCTGTCCGGCGGAAACGCTTTCTCCGCCGAGGCGGACCAGCAGTTCCCAGTGGAGTGGGAGAAATGCGAACCCGGCCCCGTGCCCGCCACTGGCAGCACTCAATTTCCGCAGTACAGGTGATTTCACCTGGCTTGACCTGACCTGACCCGGCCTGACTCGGACTCGGACCTGCCCATCTCGATGAGCAATGCCGTAGCACGGAGACATAGATTATGATTTTAGCAGTGAGACAATATTTTAACCGACCGCACGCGATTATTATTGTACGATAAATTGCTTTACGTGAACACTTTAACGATACGTACAAGATACTACTCATGAGCAAGCCAGAGCGCCATCTTCACTATTCAATTTTTAATCATTTCGACTACTGCGAGCAACCTCGCGCATAGCGTAGACAGTTATAGTGTGCATAGGAATTTTAATTAGTTAATTTTTGAAAGTAATTGAAGCTTTATTTAACAACTGCGAGTAATTAACTACCCACGAATAGCTCAGTACTTAAAAATGATAATATTGAACTCCAACATTATATGTTCAAACACTACTTATTATTTCCTTGCTGTCGTATCCGTGGCATTCAATTGAGGAGGACTGGATTGCATCTTTCTGTGTTCTTGATTTTGTTGTTTAGTTGTACACAACTCATACGCTGCATCGCATTGTCTTCTTCGACTGGTTGATGAAAGAATAACAACTTTTCCTGCACCAGTGTGCATGCAGAGGAGGCTCTGGGGTGATCACTTTTCCTGCACCGATGTACACACAGTGGGTGGTTGGAGAGAAGAGTTTTCCTGCACCAATGTACAGAGGGTGTGGGGATGGAGAAACGAGTTCCCTGCATCAATGTACAGAGGGTGTGGGGATGGAGAAACGAGTTCCCTGCATCAATGTACAGAGGGTGTGGGGATGGAGAAACGAGTTCCCTGCACCAATGTACAGAGGGTGTGGGGATGGAGAAACGAGTTCCCTGCACCAATGTACAGAGGGTGTGGTGGGGGTTGGAGAAACGAGTTTTCCTGCACCAATGTACACACAGTGGGTGGTTAAAGAGATGAGTTTTCCTGCACCAATCTACAGAGGGTGGGGGTTGGAGAAACGAGTTTTCCTGCACCAATGTACAGAGTTTGGGGGTTGGAGAAACGAGTTCCCTGCACCAATGTACAGAGGGTGTGGTGGGGGTTGGAGAAACGAGTTTTCCTGCACCAATGTACAACGGTGTGGGGGGTTGGAGAAACGAGTTTTCCTGCACCAATGTACACGGAGTGTGGGGGGTTGGAGAAACGAGTTTTCCTGCACTAATGTACACACGGTGTGGGGCTTGGAGAGACGAGTTCTCCTGCACCACACACAGTGGAGAGGGTTGGGGAGACGAATTGACTGCACAAATGTAAATAGAGAACAAAAAAGATCGAAGACCGATCTCTCAAAGGCGGCAATTGCAATGGTGACAGAGTTAGAAAATACTTTGCCAAACGCGCACCCATTCGCTAATCGGTGTATGTTGCAAAATCGACACTGCATGCAGCTGCTGCAGCCAGGCATGCCGAGCAGCTTCAGTTGTACTGCATCGCAAATTATAGAAAGAAAAAATAAAAAGAGAGGCTCCCGATCAGAAGTTAGCGCTCGCAGGACATTATTCCGCAGAAAATAAAACGGAGTTGCTAGCGCAATGCCCTCATATATTGGGGGTCAAGATTATTGCCTAATGAATAAAATTATGCGAGGTTTGAAACAACTCTCTCATACTACTGGCTTGGCAGCAGACGAGAGTAGTCGAGCAGAGTTGCAGAGGAAACAAAGGACAGCGGCTGGCTGTGCGCAGAGACAGAGAGAAGAGATGGAAAAATAGACACAAAATCTGAACCAACAGAGCGAAAAAACAGCGATTTGTGAAATTCAGACAATGGAAAAATAAATACAACAGCTGAGATGAACAGTAGAAAAGCAGAGCCGCAGGCAGGTGCGCGGAAATCGGTAACTAGAGAGTAGCAGGCGGTACAGTAAAACAGGAATATTAAATATCTGCTATTGTAATGGAGTTATTATCGAATCGCTATGAATAATTATGATAATTAGCGTGCAGGGACAGAAAATATTGGGGAGAGCAGGCGGCTGGGCCAAACAGTCCACTTATATAGGAGAAAGATAGTATAAAACAGATAGGAGACCGTATTTACAGGTTGCCGCTAATGTAATCATTTGTGATTACATTATTAATTTTGTAGTTGAATGGTTGCCCCGCAACAAAAGGGCAGAATGGCTAGAAGAGGAATGAAAAGCCGAAAATCCACATGTGTGCCGAGACTGCAGATGAAGACAATTCAATGCATGAAAAAAGAAGAATGATTTATCAAGAAAATAAGTAGTACAAATTCTAATGGAATTTAAGTCCAGAAAATATCTCTGTGAGGTCTCGGGGGGAGGGGGGGCAGGGGACACCCAAAATATGCTGAATCAATTTTACAATCTTTTTGTATAAATATAAACAGATGGCGCAAGCTACTGCGAGTAGTGTAGAAGACTACCCGTTTTTTAGTAGGAGGAATAGAAAAGTTTATAATTTTTAATAATGAAAATTCTGTCCGCAAAGCTGGACGATTGGCTCAATAAACGCCTGGCCAAACTGATTGAGATTCATAATTAATGGGGGCTGGGGGAGGAAAAGTACATGTTGCTCGATGTACACTGGAGGACAAGGCCAGATTTTGAAGGGCACCGCTATGTACGCGGAAGCCTTTCCAATGGGTTTCTCAATGTACAGAGCCAATTCCAGCCAATTAAAATCAGCCAGGTGTTTAATTAAAATACTTCGTCCATAATTGCACGTGGAAAAATAATTATTATTACACGGATTGCGGCAGCAGCCATAAAATAAATGAGTCAGAATGATTGCCGAAGTATTAGGAAACGGTGATTAGCATCAATTGCTACTAACAGTAGATTAATTAGAGAGTAAAAAGGAGAGAGAAAAAACACAAAGACAGGAATATACGCAATATTGCAATGCGATCCAGATTTGCTATAAGTGCACAGAGAGGAAATTAACACGGGGCGGCCGCGAGAAGGCCGCGATGAAGGGAGCGGGGAAGTGGAGCTGCTGAAGGACGGCCAGAGACACCGCAGATTGCGTTAATTAATTCGTACCTAATCAGGGACTGGGGGAGCCGGTGGGGTCTACGGGCGCAACAGGCCAAAATGAGGTGAAAATCTGCTCAAGGCCCGAGGCCGAGGAGACAGCGGAGGGAGCACAGATTCATTGCTGGGGATCAGGAGAGGAGGGGGGACTGTTGGCTTAGCAGTGGTTCTCGCCCGTTGCTGCATTACCAGCATCATCTTCTTGAACTCTGAAAGCGGCAGGCAGGGTGGAGACGGGTTGTGAAGAAGTTCTCCATCTGCTCTCCTATGACTTTCAGTCATTTCCCACCGCATTTTGTGAGCAATCGAGAGCGCTTGAGAAATTCGGTCAGCAGCAGGAATGGAAACTGCCATCTTTTTGGTTTGGAACTTTTTACCTATTGCTCTCCATCATCGAATCCGCTCTCTCCATCATCGAATCCGCTCTCTCCATCATCGAATCCGCTCTCTACATCATCGAATCCGCTCTCTCCATCATCGAACCCGCTCTCTCCATCATCGAATCCGCTCTCTCCATCATCGAATCCGCTCTCTCCATCATCGAATCCGCTCTCTCCATCATCGAATCCACTCTCTCCTTCATCGAATCCACTCTCTCCTACATCGAATCCGCTCTCTCCATCATCGAATCCGCTCTCTCCATCATCGAATCCGCTCTCTCCATCATCGAATCCGCTCTCTCCATCATCGAATCCGCTCTCTCCATCATCGAATCCGCTCTCTCCATAATCTAATCCGCTCTCTCCATCATCGAATCCGCTCCCTCCATCATCGAATCCGCTCTCTCCATCATCGAATCCACTCTCTCCTTCATCGAATCCACTCTCTCCTTCATCGAATCCGCTCTCTCCATCATCGAATCCGCTCCTCCATCATCGAATCCGCTCTCTCCATCATCGAATCCGCTCTCTCCATCATCGAATCCACTCTCTCCTTCATCGAATCCGCTCTCTCCATCATCGAATCCGCTCTCTCCATCATCGAATCCGCTCTCTCCTCCCTTACCCGCTCTGTCCTACCTTATCCACTCTCTCCTCACTTATCCGCTCTCTTATTCACTCTCTCCCTTATCCGCTCTCTCCTCCCTTATCGCTCTCTCCTCACTTATCCGCTCTCCTTCCCTTATCCGCTTTCCTCTCTTATCCGCTCTTCCTCACTTATCCGCTCTCCTCCCTTATCCGCTCTTTCCTCTCTTATCC